>BQNB010184642.1:0-12290 GCA_026074375.1 Tanacetum coccineum
AATACTACATATTTTGTTAACTAAATAAGTAAAAAATACTATACTCGCCAAAAAATAATGCTCAGTGAAATAAAATATATGCGTTAAATACAAGTGATCCCCGTTGCAACGTGCGGGCACATTCCCGCTCGTTTATAATCATAATTTTAGATTATATTTTCATAATATATGATATACAATAATAGACTTGCATAATTTTACAACGCTGGTTAAAAAAATGACGCCATATTAAAATCTTAGGCTGGTGGTAATGGTCACCAAGTCTCACCATGCCATCTCAGCGCCACCTCAGCTTTCTCTCTCCTCTCATCACATTATTCAAGTGTTTAGTCACCATACCTCACATTTCATTAAAATACACTAGCAGGGTACACGCGCGATGCGGCGGTGAGTACCCTGCGATTAAAACAAAAAAAAAACAAAAAAAAATGATCCCGATCATGTATGGTTCACTCATTTTTTATAGGTTTCGGCCGGTTCTCTCTGGGTTTTTTTCGGACGGATTTTATTTGCTAGTCGAACCGGTGGCGACTCATGTTCCCGGTTGAACCCGTTGGTCCGATCCGGCTTTTAAAACTATATATATAAACATATAAATTGTATGAAGCTTTGTGTGTTTTGTTAGTTTGTACATTGTGTATAATGGATTAAGAGGTATTTTAAGAATAATATTAAATGTGTTGACCGGTCAATAAGTTTGTGTTTGTGCATTCGTTAATTGTACATATTGCATGAATATTTGTATTTTTAAGTAATGAGGTGTTTTAATAAAAGTATTAATTGTGTATTAAAAAGTTGTACAATATGTTTTTTGTTTGTATGTTATTTGCATTAAAGAGTGTAATATTTTTTTTGTATGCATTAAAGCATGTACATTATGCATGAAAACTTGTATTACTTAATTTTTTTGCATTAAATGAAATGAGATATACATTTTTGCTTTATATGTAGTATGGACATTCCATATAAAATATATCTCACTAAATAACTCGTATACACTCACATACCAAATATAAAAAATATTTAAAAAAATAGGTCCACAGGTTTGCCACTCACGCTCAGTGAGTGACTACCACTTATATCCATTTTTTTATAGGGAAAATTCTCAAAATAGACCGGTCACCTAAAGTGTTTATCATTTCTAGACCTCAAAAAATAAACTTCTCAAAATAGACCAGTCGACTGGTCTCTTAAGTCGCATAAAAAACTTTTCACTTTTTGTGTAAGTTATTTTTCAGACATGTTTTTAGAAGGCCTAGTTTTTAGGCGACTTTAGGCAAAAAGTGACTTACATGTCTGAAAAGTAACTTACACAAAAAATGAAAAAAAAATTATGCGACTTAAAAGACCAGACGACTTGATCTATTTTAAGAAGCTTACCTTTTAAGATCTTTGGTAAACACTTTAGTACAACCGGTCTATTTTAAGAATTTTCTCCTTACCTCACGCGTAAATGATGTGAGAATAAAGTTTTTGAACTTTAGCCCGTGAGATGCCTCTCACCAAAGAGGGGTCACTTATCCTTACGGAGTACTGTAATTCTTAAGATTTCAATCCAAAATCTTACGTAATAAAATCTCGATCTTTAAAACCTCATTTTCAAACCTATGATTATTTTATTTAAAAAAAACAAAAAACAAAACTCACCTACTACCTCTTCCACTTCCCTCTTCATCTTTCCCACCAAACACACACATTTCACACACTAAAAACACACACACATTTCACACACTAAAAACACACACGCATTTCACAAAATGGAGTCCAATGTTCAAGATTCACAAAACCCAGACCCAAAACCTTCATCCAAACAAACCCCATTCACTTCAATCACTCTCTCCATCCCCAAACACCTCCCTTCATTCTTCATCCCACCCCCACAACACCCTTTTCCCATATCCAAAACCCATATCCAAACACTCAAAATCCCATCACAAATTTCGCATCTTTCACTCATTTCCTCAACACCCATTTCAAGATTCGCCACAAAATCATCACTTTCAGCATACCCATGTCATAACCCTTTGAATTTCAACCCCACTCGCCCTACTGACCCCTCACGCGCCGCTGGGATTAGGCGTGTTTCGGTTGTTTGGTTTAGGAGTGATTTACGTGTTTTAGATAATGAGTCTTTAAATACTGCTAATAATGAGTCTTTAACTGTTTTGCCTGTGTTTTGCTTTGACCCTAGTGAGTTTAGTAACTCGGTTTCAGGGTTCGATAAAACGGGCCCGAACCGAGCTAGTTTTTTGATTGAGTCAGTTAGTGATTTGAGGAATAGTTTAAGGGCGAAAGGGTCGGATTTGGTAGTGCGAATAGGGAAGCCGGAGACGGTTTTGAGGGAATTGGTTAAGGCGGTTGGGGCGGAAGCTGTGTATGTTCATAGAGAAGTGGCGAATGATGAGGTGAAAGCTGAGGGTAAGATTGAGAATGTGTTGAAAGATGAAGGGGTGGAAGTGAAGTATTTTTGGGGTAGTACATTGTATCATGTTGATGATTTGCCGTTTGCATTGGAGGATATGCCAAGTACTTATGGTGAGTTTAGGGAGAAAGTTAAGGGGTTGAAGGTGAGGAATACGATTGCGGTTGCTGATCAGTTTAAGTCGTTGCCTTCTGGTGGGAATGTTGAGGCTGGTGAGATTCCGTCTTTGGCGGATTTGGGTATCAATCACACTGCTAATATGAGTCAGGTATGAAATCGAGCTTATTTTGACGAACATAGTAATTTGAGTTTATAGAGACTTTTTAGCTATATATAAATGTATGCCTTTAGATTTAGCAAATTTGAGCATGGTTAGTGAAGTAAATATATTTTAAGCTATTCGAGCTTGTCTTAACGAATATAGTTTTGATAGTCTTTTTGAGCTATTGAGCTTGCGAATCAAGTTTCAGTCTTTATTGAGCTCGAGCTTGCTTCAAGAATATTTGGTGAGCTCCTGAATCAAGCTGTAGCTTAGCATTAGATAGTTTAATTAAGCACAAGTTTAGATCAACCCGTTTTCAGCCCTGGTTAAGAATTTAGATTGGTCTTTTTTTGGGTTTGGATAACTGCTTTTATGTCCTTGATTTGGTTGGTTATGCTGGATTTTGACGTGTTATTATCGTTTTTGGCTAGAATGATAAGACAAAAAACCTTAGGGCGCATAAAGACAGTGACTCTACTAAATATAGGGGTGTTTAAACGGCGACGTGGAGTCTTGGACTTTCAAAGTGATTGTAGATTTGTAGGTACTTACAATATCAGAATTAGATAATTTAGTTGCGTAAAGTTAGGGATATAGCTAATCTTACATGTATGTTATCATTTAGGTTCTTAGAGTTGCTTTCACACCGAATGACCAAGGAAATAATCATAGTTGAAACTCGTTATTGTCGCTTTAAATTGCAGTATTAGTTCAAACACGTATTTGTTCGTTTTAAAGCAAATTTATTGCGACTGTTAATTAGTTTCTTGGTATCTCATAATGTTGATTTTGGCCATTGACTTCTGTGTAGGTCAAATCGGTTTCTAGTTCCTCCCTTATCGGGGGCGAAACTGAAGCATTAAACAGAATTAAAAGATTTGCAGCTGAATGTCAAGCTAATCCACCAAAAGAAACTAAAGATGGAAGTAACGATAGCATATATGGTGCAAATTATTCTTGCAAAATTTCCCCATGGCTTACAGTGGGATGTGTTTCTCCTCGTACCATGTTTGATGAGTTGAAGAAATCTGCTTCTAGGTATGTCGGATGCAAGTTAGTTACTTATATATTATCTGGCAATTTTCCGTTGAATCTACATTTTGTACTAATGGAAAAGTTTATTTTAGAATGATTTCTGCTTCATCGAATGGAAAAGATGGTGACGGTGGGATGAATTGGTTGATGTACGAGCTCTTATGGAGGGACTTTTTCAGGCAAGTGAATGAACTGATTAAATTTATTTTGTTACTGCATAATAATATTAGAAGTATATTCTTTTTCTAGAAGTAGGAAATGAACAGGTTGTTTAGTTAGACAACTGTTGGTCAAAATGGGTAGTCTACTCTGTAATGTGGGTTAAAACGGGTCGACTTGAATCTGCTATTTACATTTCTTCTCTCTTTTTAATTAATAAATATTTAGCTTAGGTTTGCTAAAAGAAATAAGGCTATTAATATAATAATCAAAATTTCTGATTGTGATTTAGGACATCGGCACATTGTAACCATTAGAAGTTTTAACACACTTGGCCAATTCGTGTTCTTATTGTTCAATATTTGAACTAATAAATTGATCTAGGGAGTTAAGATTTTTTTCTTTATTCTGGCATTTTTAAAGTTGCAACATTCTGTTTTGAATTTTTGTATTATGTGGGTTTGCAGATTCGTAACAAAGAAATACAGTTCGTCGAAACAACGTAGTATTGCTCCAGTCACAGCTTAAGGGTGGATGGTGTGATATACCGATTGCTATACTCAGATTCTTCTTTGGTCATCAATTTCCATTGACTTGGTGTTATTTGATCAAAAAAAATAAAGTAGTACCACATTTATGTTTTTGCAAAGGGCTTTTGTATCCTCGTGATTATAGACGATTTAAAAGGTTTGTGTAATGTATTGTTTCGTGTCGAATTTTGGTTTGCCTCGAAAGGGGCAGCAGTTATTGATACATCACCATTTATTTGATTGAAATTTGACCATTGTGATCTACTCTGCTCCTCTTAAATCAGATCACTTATTCGTCCGGTCAGATTATTTTATAGGGCAGTGCGCCAGTTATTATCTTACTATAACCTGTCGAATGGTGTGTAGAGTCTGCTTTTGCCCCTGGAAATATCGACTAAAGATAGTACCAGCTACTCCGTATATTGGCAAGCTACCATTGATATATACAACGAATACTAGTTAACTTTAAAACTAGTTTACTTTGTTACTACTGCCAATTTTTTAGTGTTTTGGATAATAGCTGGTCATCGGGTAATTATTACGCTATCTTTGCCAACGAAACCTGACCTTTTTAAGAACGAGAAGCCACGGCGACTCATCTGTCTAAAGAATGTGGGATTAGCACGTAAAACCCTGACTGTCAAAAAAAGTAACAAATAGTTATTACTAATGTCTTCAGCATCGGGTCTTTAATAGACCCAGACAAGTCACTGGGTTACTGGTTCCCGGTCTTCTGCATACAAAAGAAGTTTTACTTCCAACAATACAAAAGATAAGTTTATGTATAAATTATGACTAATCCATAAATTGAGCCTTGAAAAAAAATTACCAAGCCGTCCCGGGTCACTTTGAACCCAGCAGGTCTAACTTTGTTTCAAAAATCAAAACCCGATTTAATTTAACACGTATGCTAACCGGAATGTTAGCCTCAAAATATTGAGTCGAACATGGAAGTTGTTCATTATGAAAGTTAGGTCTCGGTCAATCAATTAGTTAACGTTGTAATAGGAAAGTATCGGGAATCTGGCTCGATAATTAAACTAATATTGTATATGTTTCGGGTTTAATCCCAAGCAAGACCCGAGCCCGGATCCTAGTTAAATATCTCGCACGTCACTTTAAGTATCGGGGTATATATATACCTTTTCCACTTTAGAAAAGGTACAGGTTGATTTCATTATTAATATTTCATTTTCTTTCTATTCTCTCTCAACTCTCTCTCTAGAAATCATCCCATCTCTATTTTCTAGTTCGATTCGTGTTGTGTTATATGAAGTGAAGTGTTTACGGGTTCCTACAATTGGCACCAGAGCACCAGGGGAATTCGTGTTGTTAATCTACTGATTTCGTGGTTCATAAGCTTAAATTTTCGTGGCTTATTTTGTGGAAAAAGCCCATGGATCAAAAAAATTTGGGCTTATTGGGTTGTTAATCTCGTTCTTTCCTTGATCTACATGTTAAACAGGTTAGATTGTTACCATTTAAAGTGATTCATAAGCATCTAGATCGAATTTTAAGCTTAAAAGGGGTTGACTTTTTATGTGTTCTAAGTGGAGGTTTGACTCGAATTTGATGATTCACATGGAATAGCTAGTTATTTCGTATTATATACTCATCTGACCACTTAGTATTGAGCCCCTATAGCTTATTTGAGAAGTGAAATAGCTTATTTGGTTGATTTTGCTTATTTTGTTCTTGATGTTCTTCGTGGAGGTTTGAATAAAAAAATCATTTTCTTGGTGGCGGTTTGACAAAAAAAGAGGACAAGATCCGTGTTTTAAGGAAAAAGTAGCCGGCGGTTTGACCAGGTCAAAGGTGGTTTGATTATAATAATCAATTTTATTAGTCGGCGGTTTGCTTATATACGACGGCGGTTTGACAGGTTTAAAGGCGGTTTGATTATTAAATGACAAAATACAAACGTTACTCTGCTTAAAATTCAATGTCCACGACAGTTTGATTATTATAAAACACGACGGGTTGCTTAAAGTCTCGCGGCGGTTTGTTATAAACTAGGCGGCGGTTTGTTATAAACTAGGCGACGGTTTGTTAAAATAAAAGGGCAGCGGTTTGCAAAGTTCAAAACAGGCGGCGGTTTGCTAAACAATTAGCCAGCGGTTTGATTTTCTTTAGGCGGCGGTTTAGCATAATTTATGCCAGCGGTTTGTCCTAATATTTGCAGGCGGTTTGTTGGTCATTGCGTTTTGCTTATTGAAGACTGCGTTTTGCCACTGCGTTTTGCCTCAAGTCTCTTGTGTTTTGCTTATTGAAGACTGCGTTTTGCCACTACGTTTTGCCTCATTGAAGACCATTTATATAGCAAATCTAAACATTATGCTGCCCAAATCTTAATAAATCATTGCGTTTTGTCTCAAGAAGACTGCGTTTTGTCCATTGAAAACCCTTGTTTTGAAAACCTAATTTCCCGAATCAGGTGGGCATGTGACCGACTTTGGGCATATGACCGAATTTGGGAATATTATAATCAAAACAAGAACAACAAACAACACACCACACAAACAACAACACTTAATCCCAAAACGATCCTGAAAAGATTCACTTAAATGACAAAATGGCTAGAGATTCGGATTACGATGACATGTGATCACGGAGTTGATTTGGTATCCCTTATTTGCGATTAAAGTTGAATTTCACAGAGGCGTCTACTTATTTCATCATCGAGACTTTCTTCTATTTTCTATCGATTGATGACTTGCTTGAACGTATACAGTTATGATTAAGACTTGGATTATCTAGTTTCCAGAAGTCAAGGGGTGGTTGGATGAAGACCTGGATAACTATCACTTAAAGGAGTTACGTTGTAGTACTCAGTGTCACACGCAGATGTCGATGTGGATAATTTTAAGAGGTGTTGTACTTCTCATACTTTTGATGTTGGGTATAAGGTACTTAGAGATTTTCTTCTGCACCGTTCTTCAATCAACAACAGTGCAAGATTAAGTAACAAATTTGGGGGATTTTACTTCATTTTCAAGTTTAGTATATCGGGTTTACTTCACCATGTGATCACGACAATAGCCTACAGAATACGAGGTTGGTAAGTTAGCCAGAGAGTTTAAAGGTTGAGATGTAATCAGCACTTCTCACGGGTATTTTTGTGCTATTCCAAGACAAAGATACTTCACAGTCTAAGCAAAATCTTCAAAGTTCTTCGATGACATTCATTCACAAGACCTTGATTATACCAAGTGTTCTTGATTCTTGCTTCATCTCCTCTACGGTTTCTGAAGTCAAGAGGGTAATGATTCTTTTGTATATCAAGATTTGTGCTTATGACAAGAACTTCTCGAGTATATGAACGTACACGACAATGATGCTTCCGAGAGTTCGCAACCATCATGGGGGAAAATGTGTACATCCGGGACTTAATTGACTTTGATGTTACCATGTCAACTTCCAGGGGGAAGTAGTGTATACTACTTCACTAAGAATGGTTTGTGAAGTATTCTGCAAACATGAGAAGAACAGATGCTGATTTCTCGCATGCACCCCCCGAACGAATATTCACCAAGCCCTAATGACAAGAAGCAGTGGTAGTTGGTGTGGTTTGACTTCTACAAAATTCCGCTGTGCACGTTAATGATAGGTAGAAGATTGTTCAAGCTACATCAAAGTTTTAGAATTTGCTTAAGATTAGGGATGGTTGGTTTGGGGGAAGCAGAGATTTAGAAAAACTTCGCAAAAAGGAGTCTATGAAGAAGCTTTTCAAGACATGCTGCATGGATTGAGGGGTCAAAGTTATCCAACTCATGCATGACAAATTGGTTCAAGAAACAAGTAAAGACATTGATGATCCAAGTTGGAATACAGTTTTAAGACTGAGGAGAACTAAGAAGACAACTTAAGCTTTGGAAGCGCTTTGGAAAGGACTTTATTACGTTGTTATTTATACTTGTTTGGAACCTTGTAAGTAATTCTGTAAGTCCACATATTGGGGAGGAAGTTGTTTAGCCATAAAATATGGTGACTTATCTAGAATTAATTTATCATTTATCAGTCCTGTGGGGTTTAGTTTAGCTAGTAAGGCCCGGGGACTATTAAATACCCCCTCCATACTTTCATGGAGGGGTGAAGCTAACTTTTGTAAGTGAAAGTGTGTGTGTTTTCTCTCATGCACACACACTATCTTCCCCTTCTTATCTCTTTTTCTCTACTCTATAATGAAATAAAATCTCTTTTTACTTTACCATCCTCCAGATCTTGTTCTATGGCAGTGAATCTATTTATAACATCGGTTTAATCATAGTTGTGTAAATATCCTGTAAACGTGAATTGAATAAAAAAACACAACTTCCATCACATTTCACATCCAATTAAGATCAACAATTTCACACTTCATAATTTCATAACCATTCATTCATTCATGTTACTTCAGTCAATACATCCTCGACAGATAGTCAAATGCACAATAATATCATGGCAGCCTGGTTCAAAAGATCGTCCACCAATGCTTGGACCAGAAAGATATTCACAATGGAGATCACGTTTTCTACGATAAATTAACCACTAAAGCAAATGTGAATATCTTTGGGAAAAATGCATATTTGATGGATCCATAACAAGGAACTAGAGCAGTAATTGAAGTTGTTGCGTGCAACAGATAAAATGCTCTAGCATATAGTTCCAGAAACATGCCGAAGCTGAGACAGTACACAACATGTCCTTGAAGAGAAACAAAACTGTATTTTTAATCTGAAAAGGAAGCTATTTTTTGCTTTCTAACTGGTAATGGAGATTGAAAATCTACTCAACCGTTGATGCTGCAACACTGCTAATGAGTGTGGACAGCTATTTGAAAGTCTACAACAGGGATGACACTCATTTAAACATTCAAGTCTTCTAAGGGACTAGTATGTTCTAGCGAATTTGGGAAGTCTTACTTTTCTCGTGATGGAGAATCCCCCATGGAGTTCTTATTACTCTCGGTTTTAACAAATTGATGAAGAGGTTAACAAGGAACAACTCGCAAGGTTACAAAAATTGCCGTGAATGTTCAATTCTTACAACAACTTCAAACCAGATTGGTCAAGATTTTGTGATGGTTGTACAAGCAATCAAAAGACATAGGACACCAATGCATATCACCCCCAACTTTTTGACATTCTGAGCAGTATCAAAATGAAAGTTAATTGATATCCGTTCTGAGAGAATAGCAAAAGTGCGAATCCAATTAGCACTTCTTACGGTGCTAACCATTTACTCAGATAATTACTATCAAGCCACCAAACCTCAAAGAATAACATACAAACATCATCTTCCACAAGACCAAGTGATAATACCAGACACAAAGGAAAAAGAGATCGCCACAAAACCTGTTACCACCTCAATCTGAGTCAGTTTCTGAGGAAGACATTGATCCTGACAAGCTCAGAGGGATAAGGAATGCAAAGAATTTGGGCACCCTGCAAAGTATTGCAGAATCTCTACAAACATACCAACAACAAACCTTCGAACTTCTTCTCAAACTCCAGGTAACAAGACTGAAGATACCACCAAGGTGTTATAACAACGATAATCAGTTCAGGGGCAGTTTGGGAATCCAAAGGACAATGACGTTGATTGGGCTAGTGGAAACCAGTGGAAACAGGTAGTGCAACAAAAATAGGATTACAGTGCTTTAGAAAACTCAAGGATTTGGCCACTATGCAAAGCGAAATGCAGGAAGCCAAAGGGGTTTTTAAAGATACACGTTATCACAAGCGAAAAGATGATGATGTGCAAACAAGCTGAACACGGTGTTCCACTGCAAGCTGAGCAAGCTGATTGGCTAGCGGACACGGATGAAGAGATTGATGAACAGGAATTGGAAGCACATTATAGTTTCATGGCAAAGATTTAGGAGGTCTTACCTAAAGAATCCAGTTCTACTGATCAGCCATTGGAACAGGTACAAAACCATGATGAAAATAATGTGTTTGCAAATGAAAGACGACATTCTGAGCAACCTGAATCCATTAATGACACATATGTTTTGGAGAAGGATGATAGCAATGTCACTCCTGATTCATCAAATATATGTAATAATGATAATCAGGTTGACCAAAATGCTGCAGAATGTGTTGATGAGCGTGCTGCGCTTGCTAATTTAATTGAAAATTTAACTCTTGATACTGAGAAAAACAAAATGATTTTAAAGTATTTAAAGAAAGCAAACGTATCATTGACTCAAGAACTGAAGGAGTGCAGAACTAACCTTGATGAGACTGGTAGGGCTCTGGGGGAGGCTACTAGTTGTCGGGATAGTTGTCTGATTGCACTTCAGAACAAACAGAATGAGTTTGAGAAGTACAAATCCTTTAATGACCGGACGATTGATTATGACATTCTTCAAACAAAGTTAAATGAAACTCTAGGACTATTAGCTCGTAAAGACATTGACATAAAAGAAGGTTTAAAAACTAAACCCTATGAAATTTCAGTTGTCAATCTGAAACACGATGAGTTAGTCAAAAAGATGTCTTTTAACTAAGTCACATTTGAAGGTCAACTCAAAGAGAAAGAGAAAGTCATTTCGGATTTAAAGGTTAAGGAAGGAAGAGATAATTGACAAATGATTGAAATGGGAACAAATAAATTATAGTTTTTTGAATGAAATTTTTTTATCAAAGCAATAATCACTAGACAGATCATATGTTAGCACCAAAATGCGCAACATATAATGGTATCAACCTTTGCTAATCCTATAGTACCTCAAGATAGCTCAATCTGAAAAAACCATGTTTGTATGAGATCCCATATGATACTTCTGATCCTGCAAACAGATTTTGCCCCAATAGGGAAGACACATTTATTCTTGAAAAAGAGAGTAGATCAAAATTGAATAAAGACACAGTGACCATTGATTAACATATCAAAAAGTTTTATGAAAATTTCAAACCCATCCAATACTATCTTGATCAGCTCTGGAACGCGCTAAAGAAGTTAGGAAGACAATGTGGAGAAAAATATTTGTTAGGACAAAGCCAAACATTGCTAAAAACGTTGCCTTTCTACCCGTATCAAAATCCATTAGTTATCATCAGCAAGCTCATCAAACAATGGATCTTTATGAACTGAAGGTTCAGCTTTGGCAGGTTTCCTCCCCTGTTTGGATACAGACTCCTTTTACATCCACTGTTTCTTCAAGGACTTCTTTCCCGCCAATCTTTGCTTCAAAGTAGATAGTTTCAATCAAAACTATAAATGACAGTTATTGTTTTGTTCATGAACTAAAAACGGAAAAATTGAAGACTTTGAGTACGTTGAATCCCTTGAAAAAGAGATTGACCAACTTGAATCTGAAAAGGCTGATTTTTCAAACATATATGATCTACTTCTCGAAGAGTGTGTGTCTAAAGATGTTATATGTTCATATTTGCATTCTCTGTCTGATTTAAATGCTCATACTGGATTACAATGCTTATATCTTCACAAGGTCAAAGAATGTGAATGTCTTGCACAAAAGCTTTCGAAACAAACTGAATCTGTTAACAAAGAAGTTCATAATAATTTGTTAAAAAGTTTTTCTAAACTTGAAAAACACTCGATTTCTCTTGAACTTGCTTTACAACAATGTAAAGAACAAATGAAAAACAACTCAGTTTGCAAAGAAAACGGATCTAATGTATTTCGAAAAGAACGTGAACAATATCATGAAATACAAGATTTGAAAGCTCAAATGCAAGACAAGAACATAGCGGTGATAAGCCATCAGTGAGTTAAAGAAACTCATTGAAGAAATGCAAAGGAAAGTCTGTGGAAACTCAGGTTGATAAACCATCTGTTGCTCGACAACCATCCGTTTTAGGAAAACCGACTCCTTTTTCAAATTCTCCTGAAATGAGAAGTTTTTAAACGAAACAGTCGGTTAATAAAACTAATG
>BQNB010184643.1:0-12290 GCA_026074375.1 Tanacetum coccineum
CATTGTAAAATAGTATGAATTATAAATTTCCATTGTAGGGAAAAGAATGCCTTATAGAAAGTAAGCTTCTATTAAATTTTCTCATACCCCATCAGTGTAAGCTGCTCAAAGATGGTGGAATTGGGTAGACAATCAACACCTTTAGCATCTTCTAGTTGAAGATCTCTTCTCATAGTTGATTCATTTATGATTATCTTCTTTCCATCCACTAGGGCTTGTAACTGTACTTCCCCATTGACAATTTTGGATTTGACAGTAGACCAGAACTATTTTATGCATGAAATGTATATAGTGGCATTCAGAAAATCCACAATCTGCTCAAACCCTTCACTTTCTGCGGGTTTAGACAAAAACGCGACCAAATTATGAGTATCTGCAAACTTTAGATCCGCCATTTGTGTTGGATTTTAATGATGAATGATAAAATTGAGTTAGGGTTTGTGATTAAAGAGTATATGAGTGAATGAAATCGATTAAATGAGTGATTGAAACCCTTAATCGAAGTATTTATGAAAATACCCTCAACAACATTAACTGTCACCAGCAGTAGTAAGTTATGCATGGCAGCATTAACTTTCACCAGCAGTAGTAAGTTTATGCCTAGCAGCATTAACTTTCACCAACAGTAGTAAGTTAATGCATAACAACATTAACTTTTACTAGCAGTATTAAGTTTATGCCTAGCAGCATTAACTTTGAGTCACCAGCATTAACTCTAATTCCATTCCAAATACTCTGTCTGTTTTTAATATATTCAACTCTTTGTCGGTTTTTCAACTCACCACTTCTCTTAATTCTTTTACTCACCAAATTACTCTGTCTGTTTTTATTCCACATAGCTCTCTTTTTATTTTTATTCTCACCAATTCTTTTTCTCACCAAAACTTTCTGTCTATTTTCTCTAATAACTAGTTTTTCCATCATCAATCTAACACTTTTCTTTGCCTTTTCTGCAAAATGTTAGTCCAAAAACCAAGAAAACACAATCCATTTGTGGATTGCCCTACACATCAGATAAGAAAATCAGTTTATTTTGGGGACCCAAGCAATCACTGACTTGGATCTGCCTTATGCATCAATATAATCAAACTTCTTTAGGGTGATTGATGCACTGTTGTGTTTAGAAACATGGTCTAAAACTTTAGTCTTTGGTTTCCAAACCCAACAAGCTGAGGCCTTAACAGCATTAACATTATTTCCCTGAACAACATTAACTACTGCTTTTGGCCTAGCAGTATTAACATTTTTACCCCTAACAGTATTAACCCTTTGATTAATATTACTGTTTTTAAATGCTGTGTTATTATTAATGGGCCTCTTAACAGTTGAATGTGCTGTTTTAGAAAGATATGACATTGGTCTAGCAACATTCACTGTTGTTTTTGAGTAAGCAGCATTAACTTGTCTAGCAGTATTAACTGATACTAAACAGACTTCGTTAGTACTGCTCTTGGAACTAAATTCTTTTTAGCACAGGGGTGAGTCTTTTTAGCAAAGTTTTGATGATTTACCCTTTGATAATTGTTCCAAACAGGTTTTACTATCCTTTGATTTTGAAACGATATTAATCAACATCCATGAATAGACAACCTCCTGTTGTAGACTTCATATCCAAGCTTGCTCTAGCATAATCACTATCCGTATATGTAACACCCCCATTTTTGACATATAGCAGCGGAAGCTAATCTGGGGTATTACTTCATGGATCAACAAACATAATCATAGAAAATGACTCAAAAAGAGACATTTTGGAAAATTTAGTTATCATTCAATATCATATCAGAGTTTTACAAAGAAGGGACTAAAATCTAGAAACATAAAGTTTGAATTATAACAGTTTAGCCATCTTCAAGTCTGTGCCACCCCGTGCCATAGGTTGCCCAATTACCTGAGATAAACATGCTAAAAGGGTCAACATAAAGTTTGGAGTGAAATTCATAGGTTTTTGCAGTTATAGATATTTGAGTACAAGTTAATAGTGGATACGTTGTTACACACCCATAAGTGTAATAATTGCAATGAGTAACAATTATTATGGAAAAGCAGTGTTTATCATGGAAAACATATTATCATCGAAAACACATATTATTATGAAAAAAGTATTAATACCCTAAGCTCATGAATCACATATTAAACTCAATAGAACCGGAGGCCTCTACCGAAGACATAACTAGGAGCTATCACCCAAAGAGATACTAGAGCCATTACCCAAAAGATATTGGGAGCTATACCCAAAGAGATATAGGGATGCTATATCCCAAAGAGATACTAACGATCTAGTTACCCAAAGAAGACTGGGATGTCTTATGGGGAAAAAAGAGGTAACTTAGGCAATAATATTTCAGAATAGCATATAGTTAGAAAAACACTTGTATTCCTAGTTTATAGCATGAATCCCCCACAGGATTTAGAAAACATGTAAAAGTAGAACTATGAACTCACTAAGTCTTTGAAAAGTATCACATTGTTATAAAATAAACGAGTATATAAAAGAGTTTGTGAACAAGCATGTATCCCCCTCGCGGGTTTATAAAGCATTCAAAAGATTTCAAAGCGAGGCTACGAACGCACCTTAATAGTACAGGGAAATCTGATTGATGGAAAAAGTAATCAGTAAATCACGGCTTTGTACGCCAACCCTGAAGAATATGTTATAGTCTTAGTTTGATTGTGATATGTTTATATGTCATAATTGATATATCACTTTGATTTGGATTAATTGCGGAAATATCGAATCACTATTTGGGCCAGCATAATTCAGAGGTCATGTATAACCGTTTAAGGAGCCAGGATCCTTTAAATCGCAAATCCATCAACTCGTCAAACGTATAACCAAATGAAAATCCCTGTACATGAATGCTCCCTAGAAAATGTGAGACACTATATTATAAGTTTCTTCAAAAGCTAGAATAATATAATATTTTTATAATTAATATAAAAATATAATATTTTATAAGTTTGCAAAATTGGCAATATATACCCCTAGTTTATAAACTTTTACAAGTTTAGTCCTTTATATATAAAGTATATATAATTTAAAACTTTAACTTGAAACATGGCAAAATAAGTCCTTATGTTATAAATTAATAAAAATGACATTTTCACCCTGTACTTTTAATTTCCAAAATTTTATGATATATACCCCCTTGCATGGAAAATATGGTTACGGTTGTAGTCAAAAAAGCCATGCAAACTTATTTTAAGACTCCAATTGATATTTTTAGGTTATAGCTTATCAATATAAGCTAAAATAAGATGTTTTAATGTAACGAAAGTTTAGAAAAAGGATTCGTTAAGCTAGAAAGCAAAATGGGTCATTTTAGGGTTTTTAAATAAAAATGCCTAGGTTTTTTTATCAAAGCTTTTTAATATGAGTTCATATATGATTATTAAGACCTTATAAGAGTTAAAAAAATAGAATGATAGCTTATTGAACGAGAATTCGAGCTTACGGGTTGAAAAATGGGTCAAAATGGGTCTTTATGGTGCGTACGCCTAGGATTGGCTTCAAGGACTTCGTTTCTCTTGCTATCTTGGCTTCACTTATATACTTGGGAATTCTCTTGGCTTCTTTGATCAGCTTAGAACCTTATTAGATAGAAAAAAAAAAGAGAATGAGAATGAAGAAGTGAGTTAGAATGAGGGGTGTACGCCCTTTATATGGTATTTTTTGTGAATGGCCTTAAAGTTGAGTAAAATAAAAAACTTGAGCTAAATTTAGGACATGTAGAGGGTGACAAGGATCAGCTAGGAGGTGAGTAATATAAGCTAGAAACTAGCCATGAAGAGGTGGGGGCTGTTTGGAGGTCGCGGCTAAAATGAAGCCACAAGGTGGTGATGTAGCTTGCTTGGTGACCAAGAGATGGGTTTAAGGTGCTTGTAAGCTGCTTAAGGAAGGTAGTAGCTTAGTCATAGAGGAGCTTGGTTATTAGTTTTGGTTAAAAGTGGGTAAAATAAAGAAAAAGGGTGCGGGTTCAAATCTAGCTCGTTGAGGTTTAGGTTTTTATTTTAAATTAGGGTTAGGGTTTAAGGATAGATTAGGGTCTAGGATTTATGTTAGGATTAATATTAGGGTTTAGGGTTTAGGATTTAGGTTTTGAGTTTAGATTGAGGTTTAAAATGTAATAAGGGTGTCGGGTTTGGTTTAGGGCTCGGTTAGGGTTTAGGGTTTCAAAAATGAATTAGGGTTGGGATTCAAGGGTGATTAAGGTTTAGGATTGTTAGGAATAGGTTTAAGGGTTTAGTATTATTGTTTTGAGTTTATATCTAGGTTAAAATATGTATAAGAAGGGATTCGGTTAGCTAGTATTCGGTTATAGGTTATAGGTTTTAGAATTTTTAAATCATGTACATTGAATGTAATGAAGGAAAAATATGATGTAAATGTCGCGTATAGTGAGCATGCATCTTGTGCTAAAGTAGTTTGTATGAATTCCTTAGAAAAAATGGAGGTAAAACGGCTATTTTTGAATTCGTGCTTAATAAGCTTGTACATTATGTATTAAAAGAGTTGTACCCTATTTTGGAGGGAAAAGTTATTCAAATGAGATGTTATGATACTTATACATATGCCTTGATTGCTTGTACATTTATTTTGAATGTATACATTACATAGAATTAGGGTTCAAACATAAACGTTAACGGTTTATGTTCATTTTATAATAACGTCGTAAAAGCTACGTTAAATATGATATAGAGAGTAATACATTATTAACTTGATAAGTTTATGATGTTTTGCTTAATATAATCATATATATCGATGGTATAGGTAGGTTGCGTGCGCTCGATTACTTTATTATTAAACTATGTTACGTAATGGAATGGAATGAAACGAAATTTATTCCCGTGAAAAAGTAGTACTTAATATAGTAAGTAGATATTACATGGATGAAATAATGGAAAATTACGGGTTTTTATAGTCCTCCAACCTTACAGAAATCTCATCCTGAGATTTACTTAAGTGATGCAGTGATGGTTTGGAAATAGAAGTCCTTAGTTTTTGCAGTCCCTAGTCAGATGACCTACTTTGTTGCAAGTCTGACACTTGAACATTGCAAACTCCTATGTGATGCAGGTGGCAGTCTAGTACACAAAAGAAGTTACATGGAACCTTTTGTTTTCTGATACCTTTTGTTCTCCGTGGGGTGGCAGCAATAAGTACAGATAGTTTCTTGACGTCTAATCAGCTGTCAGGTGGTTAATCATTGTTATGGTTGTGATATGTGGATATTTTGATAGTTATCGTTGTTGTGATTTTTGGGTATTGTTTTGTCGTTTGTGTATCTTCTATCCACAGAAACATTCGTTTGTGATCATATGGTAACTAGTGTAGAATTAGTTTTATTAGTTGCTCCATCAACCTCTGGGTTATGGTAATGGCTTCCTCCAGAGTTTGAGGCTTTGAAGCGGTAACATTTCCTTCAATACTTTTGGGTAATCCCCCGATAAAGACTTCCATAAGCTTCTCGGTGTTTGGTACCATGTTTGGGCATAAAGACAGCTAATTCCCCATAAATCTTCTATGTCAGTTTTGAGATCATTTCCTTTCACATCCAGTTGTAGAAATTTGTCTTCCATTTTTCTTGACTTCAGATCGAAAGGGAAAACTTATTGGTCAAGAGCCTTTTCAATTCGGTTCAGGTGATCCTGTTGGCTTGTTCTATCCCAATAGGTTGGGCGTATGCATTCCATTCCACCAGACAAGGCATCATCAAGTTAGAGTAATTAAAGCAAATGTCACTCTGTCTTCCTTAGCACACTTGCTACAGAAAATACTGATTCAAATGTACGTACCAACTAGCGGATGTGAGTGCAACAGATCCTTCCGTACCATTGAAATAGGAAGGTTGACAACTCATAAACCCTTTGTAGTTACTTATTACATTCCTATTGGTATTTGCCATGGTAGCAGCCTGTGCTTCCAAAGCTACAACAATACCATCAGCAATCAGTTGCTGGATGGCAGCCTGAGTCATAGTTGGTGTTTCAAATGTTGATGTTCTCTTGGGAGGCATCTATTAATATATACAAGACAACATAGAATTAGAACCCCTAAAATGATATAGTTATATCACAAGTTAAGGTATGAAAATTATAATACAAAGACTTGTGATCATTCTTTGATATTACATTGCAGGATATAACAGAAAATTTTGAATTAAGACTTCTAGAGAAAGATATAAAGATAATGGAAGTGAGTGATCCAATAAGAAGAGTTTAGTGTATATAGGACAAAGGTTTGAGAAAATCAAATGGTAAGAGAATCATAGTAATCCCGGATAAAGATATAAGTCATCATACTACAGGATATAGGATAGATAATTTTGACATACACAATTGGTATTATGAAACAACGAGGTATAACGAAATCACCACTGTATAAATAACTTGTCTATATAATTTACATAGCAAAATTTGACAAGTGTCATTATTAATACATCTAGTGGTTGGATTCTAGAGAGCTGTAAATGACACAGATCTAATCTGGTGGTTCTCCCTTGTTGTTTTTGGTTCTAGATCTTGTTTAGAAGACTCCTTGAACCTGGAGATATCATCAATGATTATTTTCAGAGATGAACAATAATAACAAGTATCTGACCATCGGTTCCTCGGGGACTGGATCACTTCCCAGTGGTCGCGTAATGACCCATAATGAGTTATATAACTCTGACAGATAGACTCCATCAAAGGGATAGATTAGTGGTGGTGTAGTTGACCTAGAAACCCCGATGATGAAGATCCTACTGATGAAGATGGAGATACTGGAATGGGTGATTCAACAGGAGTCTCAGTGTCTTTAGTTGGTGAAATATTCTCGAGAGGAAAGAAATCTCAGGAATAGTCCGATGAAGTCGGGGTATAGTTAGGAGTATTTGTAGAGGAAAAAGCACCCTTTACATCATAATCAGAAGGGATAGAAGGGTAGGTGTATGAAGACATGACTGTATAACAACCCAGTGGAAATAACATAAGTTATTTATATAATAGTATAATAGTTTTGTATTATCTGCTACGCAAATCTCTTACATACACTATTCGGGGAAATGTAGCGGCACGGAGGACTTTCTTGGATAGAAAAAGTAGTTATAGTTTAGGTTTTACCCTTGTTCTCTATAACCATGAGCTCTGATACCAATCTGTAACACCCCCATTTTTTACATATAGCAGCGGAAGCTAATCTGGGGTATTACTTCATGGATCAACAGACATAATCATAGAAAACGACTCAAAAGAGATATTTTTGGAAAATTTTAGTTATCATCTCAATATCATATCAAGTTTTTACAAAGGAGTCCCAAAATCAAGAAACAAAAAGATTTATTGATAACAGTTAGCCCATCTTCAAGTCTGTGTCACTCCGTGCCACAGGTTGCTCAATTACCTAACATAAACATGCTAAAAAGGGTCAACACAAAGGTTGAGTGAAATTCATAGGTTTTTAGTTATAATAATAAAGTCACGTTTAATAGTGGGTTACTGTTGTATACACCCATAAGTGTAATAATTGCAATGAAGTTACAATTATTATTGGAAAACAGTATATCCATGGGAAAACAGTATTATCAGGAAAGAATATTATTATGGAAAATAGTAATTAATTGCCCTAAGCTCATGAATCACATAATTAAACTCCAATAGAACTCGGGATCCTCTATCCAAGACATACTAGGAAGCTAACACCGCAAGTGGAAGATACATGATCTATTACCCAAAAAGACACTAGGAGCTACTACCCAAAGAGATACTGGGAGCTATTACCCAAAGAGATACTAGGAGCTATTACCCAAAGAGAGACTGGGATATCTTATAGGAAAATGGAAGTAACTTAGGCAACAATATATCAGGATAGCATATATTTGGAAAAACACTTGTATTCTTAGTTTAGAGCATGAATCCTTACAGGAATTAGAAAACATGTAACAAGTTGAACTATGAACTACACTAAGTCTTTTGAAAAGTATCACATGTTATAAAATAAATGAGTATGTAAAAGAGTTTGTGAACAAGCAAGTAAACCCCATCGTGAGTTAAAAAGTATTTCAAAAGATTTAGAAGCTAGGCTACAAACTCACCTTAACAGTACAGGGAAATCTGATTGATGGCAAAAGTATATCAAGTGAAAGTAACGGCTTTGTCACGCAACCTGAAGTAATATGTCAAATCTTAGTTTGATTGGATATGTTTTATGTCATAATGAAATATCATTTTGATTGAAATATTATGGAAATATCGTATCATTGTTCGGGCCATCATAATTCAGAGGTCATGTAGTAAACGTTTGAGGAGCCGTGACACTTTAAATCGTAAATCCAGCAAACTCGTCAAACGTAAACCCCAAATGAAAACCCCTTACATGAAGCTCCCTAATAATGTGATACACTATAGATTTAAGTTTCTTCAAAAGCTAGAATAATTTATTTATATTTTTATAATTAATATAAAATTATAATATTTTATAATTTTGCAAAATTGGCAATATATACCCCTGGTTTATAAACATTTACAAGTTTAGTCCTTTATATATAAAGTATATATAATTTAAACCTTTAACTTTGAAACATGGCAAAATAAGTCAACTTCTAGTTTGTAGCTAAACAGATAATGGCAGATTCCATAGTACTATTAAACTCATTCCATGCAGTAGTCTTAGAACTTAGGCAATGTAAAATAGTATGAATAAGGAATTTCCACTGTGGGGAAAATAATGCCTTATAGAAAGTAAGCTTCTGAGAAATTTTCTCATACCCCATCAGTGTAAGCTATTCAAAGATGGTAGAATTGGTTAGACAATCAACACCTTCAACATCTTCTAGTTGAAGATCTCTTCTCACAGTTTATTCAGTTATGATTATCTTCTTCCCATCCACTAGGGCTGGTAACTGTACTTCCCCATTGACAATTTTGGCTTTGACAGTAGACCAGAATTGTTCTATGCACGAAATGTATATAGTGGGATTGATCGTTAGTGCATATCTTATAGGATTTGCATTCAGAAAATCTACTATCTGCTCAAACCCTTCACTTTCTGCGGGTTTAGTCAAAAACGCAACCATGTTATGAGTATCAGCAAACTTTAGGGTCATCATTGTGTTGGGTTTTGATGATGAATGATGAAATTGAGTTAGGATTTGTGATTAGAGAGTATATGATTGAATGAAATCGATTAAATGAGTGAATGAAACCCTTAATCGAAGTATTTATAAAAATACCCTCAACAACATTAACGTTCACCAGCAGTAGTAAGTTATGCCTGACAGCATTAACTTTAAACAGTAGTAGTAAGTTTATGCCTAGCAGCATTAACTTTCAACCGCAGTAGTAAGTTTATGCCTAGCAGCATTAACTTTTAACAACAGCAGTAAGTTTATGCCTAGCAGCATTAACTTTTACCATCAGTATTTAAGTTTATGCCTAGCAGCATTAACTTTTACTCACTTGTATTAACTCCAATTCCATTCCAAACACTATGTCTGGTTTTAATATATTCAACTCTCTTTCTGTTTTTCAACTCACCACTTCTCTTAATTCTTTTACTCACCAAATCACTCTGTCTGTTTTTATTTCAGACAACTCTCTTTCTGTTTTTATTCTCACTAATTCTCTCTATTCTTTTTCTCACCAAAACTCTCTGTCTATGTTCTCTAATAACCAACTTTTCCATCATTAATCTAACACTTTTCTTTGTTTTTTCTGCAAAATGTTAGTCTAAAAACAAAGAAAACACAATCCATTGCAATTTTCATAATAATCACAGTATTAATTATACCTAACAGTATTAAGTGTAACTAATAGTAGTAACTCAGCAGTATTAAGTATAACTAGCAACACTAATTATACTTAATAGCAGAAACTTTTAATGACATGAATAACAATACTAATTCATACAAAACTTCACAAAAACATAAAGGATTTTAAGGATTTAGCATTCCAATACTAGTAATCAAATATTGAAACCTACTTACATCAAAAGCTTTTTTAAGTAAATCTGCAACATTCTTGTCAGTATGGATTTTGACCATTTGAATTAACTTATTTTCATTGCAATCCCTAATAAAATGATGTCTAATCTCTATATGCTTTATTTTTGAATGAAAAATAGGATTTTTAATTATGAAAATAGTACTGTTATTGTCAATAAAAATCTTGGTATGCATAAAATTGTACCCATAATAAAATAGTTGATTCTGAATCTAAAGCACTTGTCCATAGCAACTTGAAGCAACCACATATTCAGCTTCTATTATGGAATTTGCAACCATTGCCTGTTTTGTGCACTGCCTTGATATTAATCTACATCCAAGGAACTGATAACCTCCTGTTGTAGACTTCCTATCTAAGCTTGCTCCAGCATAATCACTATCAGTGTATGCTACCAAATCAAAAGGAGAATCTTTTGGATACCAAATGTCCAATTTTGGTTGACCTTTTAAGTACCTAAAACTTCTTTTCACATCATAAAGATGTGAAACATTTGGATTGACTTGGTATCTAGCACAGGCACATACTGCAAACATGATGTCAGGTCATGAAGATGTAAGATACATCAATGAACCAATCATTGACCTATACATATGAACATCTACTTTTTCACCATCTTCATCTTTAAGCATAGGCTTTTGAGTTTCCATTGGTGTGCTTGCAGTCTTGACTTCTGTAAACCCAAACATCTTTAAATTTTCACCAACATATTTATCTTGACTAATAAATATGCTTTTCTTCTTCTGCTGCACTTGTAATCCCAAAAAGAATATAAGTTCTCCTATAGAACTCATCTGAAATTTCTCATGCATCAACTTCTCAAATGCATTGCACAGCTCCTTCTTTGTTGAATCAAAGATGATATCATCTACATACACCTAGACCTGCAAAATATCACCTTTGTACCTTTTGATGAATAAGGTTTTGTCAATTTTCCCTCTTTGAAACTCATTGTCCAACAGATATGTTGACAAGGTTTCATACCAGTCTCTAGGAGCTTGATGTAGTCCATACAATGCTTTTTCAACCTTCTACACTCTATCAGGAAAGTCTAGATCTTCAAATCCTAGTGGTTGAGATACATACACCTCTTCTTCAATCTTTCCATAGAGAAAAACACTTTTTACATCCATTTGAAACACTACAAAATCTTTAAATGAAGCATAAGCTAAAAATAGTCTAATTGCTTCAATTCTTGCAACAGGGGTAAAGACCTCATCATAGTCAATCTCTTCTTCTTGTGTGTACCCTTGAGCAACCAATCTTGCTTTGTTTCTTATCATAATTCCTCTTTTATTCTTTTTATTCTAAAAGACCCATTTAGTGCCTATAACCCTTTTTTAATTTGGTAAATTCACTAAAGTCCAAACTTCTTATAGCTTGAATTATAGAAGCTCTTCCTGCATAGCCTCTAACCAGCTTGTATCCTTTAATGCATGAATTACCTTTTTGGGTTCTTCTTGTGATAAAAGCAAGCAAATAAGTAGTTTTGAAGGTATTTATGGTTTGTTCTTTGTTAAATAGTACTAACAAACCCATGTTCCTTCAAAGTCTTTGACATATTTCTTATTTGTGTAGCTGATTGCAAATCTCCAACCACTTGATCAAGTGAATGATCGTTATGAATTCTTGTAGTTAGAATAGGACTGACTTGGATTGTTGTATCCAAGTTGTTCATGGTAGCCACTACACCATCATCTACATCATCTCTTGTGAAGTCAAATATGTTATAATCTTCCAAAGCAGGCATATTTGGATCATCTAGAAGTTCAATGCTTGGTTTTTCACCAACAGCATTAACTACATTTGCGCTAGTAGCATTAACATTGTTAGTGCTGTTAACATTATTCTCCTTTTCTTGATCTTTATATTTACTATCTTTTCTTGGATCTTCATCAACCTTTTTTCCATCATCACTTAAAGGTTTGGATCCATTATCATGAGAACTCTTTGGATCTTGGGAAAATGGTGGATCAGTAGTCCATAATGGCAGCAAAATGTAATCTTTGACAGGTTCCGTCTCCTTTCTAGCTTGACATGCATTATCACTTGCTTTTGTACCTGCAAAACCATTAGATTGTGTACCTGCAACAATTGGCTCATAATTTATTATTCTTGTTAGTGCATTAATATCAAATAGCCAATCTCGTCCACTTCCTGTAACATTAGGTGTAATTTCACTTAACCTAATATGCAAGTTTTCTTCCACTATCCTTGTTCTACTATTGAATACTCTAAAGGCTTTACTATTCAAAGAGTATCCAACAAATAAACCTTCATCAGCCTTACCATTAAATTTGCCTAAGTGATCT
>BQNB010184644.1:0-12290 GCA_026074375.1 Tanacetum coccineum
ATTTACCTATAGAGTTAGAGCATAAAGCATATTGGGCTTTGAAACATGCTAACTTCGATCTTAAAACCGCGAGTGATCACCTTAAAATTCAACTTAATGAACTTAATGAGCTTCGTGATCAAGCTTACGAGAATTCTTTGATTTATAAAGAGAGGACGAAGAAACTTCGCGACTCAAAGATCAGAAACCGCATTTTCAATGTTGGTGATAGAGTTTTACTCTTCAACTCTCGTCTAAATATATTCTCAAGAAAGCTTAAACTCGTTGGTCAGGACCTTTCACCATCACCAAGGTTTTTCCATACGGAACCATTGAGTTATCTCAACCCGATGGTCCAAACTTTATGGTGAATTGTCATCGTGTAAAGCATTACTTCGGAGGGGACTTACCACAAAAGGTAGTCCAGGAACTCCACACTTTCTCCAAGGACGAATGAATTCGGGGATCGAGTCAAGCTATGTGACTCGGTTACCAAAAACAAAGCGCTTCGTGGGAGGCACCCCATGCTTATCCATTTTTCTTCTTTCTTATTTCTATTATGATGTGAGGAGGCTTGTACTCTTCTGATTCTCGTTGTTTGTACTCGTGATTGTTTGCAGGATTGACCCAAATTTTTTTGAAGACTTTTGTATTTGGTGTTTTGTGCCGGTCCACTCGAGCTTCCTAGCCTTTGCTTGCCATTAGTTTGGGGAAATCCGATATCCTAAAGATTATTATCGACTAACATTTATCTTCTAGCATACTTGATAAACGGCTTAAGATTTTTGTGATACTTTCTTCAGGCTTGAGTTATGCATTCGACCTTTTTGAGTTCTAGTATGGGGTTTTTTAAGTCTTAAGCTAGGAAACATTGAGGACAATGTTTAATTTTAGTATGGGGTAGTATATCTTCGATATAATCTTACCTACTTTTGCCCGTTGTTCTCACGTACCCCGTTTTCCCACCAAAATTTTCAAAAAAATGAAAAATTTTAAAAATTTTAAAAATAAAATAAGTGTTTTTGTCACAATTTTGACTTTCCTGCTGGGTAGAATAAGAGTAAATTTTGACCCGATCGAGCGTGTTGAGCTCTAGCTTGTTCCATAACTTTTAGGTTAAGCGTTCGCGAAAATTCGCGAAGAATAAAAAATGATAGAGTTAAGTATGAGTGGGATGCTAAACAAGGATTAGTTGGAAATCTTAAGAGCTCATGTATGTAATTTATGACTTTTTCTCCCATAAGCTCTTAACCGGATTAATATACGTGTTGTGTTTGGAGATTAAACTTAAACCAACAATTTTTATGTAATATATAGCAAAAATTTTAGTCTTAGTTCAAACTTATACTTGAATGAATTTTTCAAAAAAAGAAGTCTTTCGTATTTATTATTATATATATTATTATATATATATATATAGTATATATTTATATATTATATAATATATATATTATAACCATAAAACGAGGGGACTGATAAAAGTTTCACTACTCTTGCCGGCTCACAACCGATTGGTAGTCTTTTAAGAAAGCCCATAGTAAGCATAATAATCCATGACTGTAGAAGTTTGCTGCTATCTTGCCAGGCTCACAAACGATGTTGCAGCCTTTCTAAAAAGGACGAGGGTTACATGAATAAATGTTTTAATATTATGTTAAATTAATAAATTGATTTCTATTTGTTAAATTCAAATTGCTTTTTGAACTTTGACTTATTCTATTTTATAAAGCTCATGAATATTCTGCGAAAACTTGAGAGTTTTTGAATCTATGGTTGTGAGTCCCGATACTAGTCTCTGTAGGGTGTCAAAAGCCTGGTCACTTAGCCGCAAGGTTGGGATGTGCCGAGACGAAAGTCGCTACATGGGATGATCTCGCCTTCAAACTCATTATTCTTGGGTGGAACGTGAAGCATAGTATTTTGCAAAACGTTGATCCAAAGTTGAAATTCAAAATAGCACATTCACCTAAGATATAATAATTATCGGGAGTGAAAAGTTCACAATTTGCAAATATGAGTAGTGTTAACATCTTAACTGATATTTAGTTGTTATTTCGTTTTAAGCTTGGTTTGGATAAGTGAAAAGTCAGGGACGATGAATTTATCCTTTTTGGGGCATTCTCGGATCAAAATGCATCTTGTTCTATGATCCCTAACAGTTATGGAAATAACGAAAGTCGAAATATTCTAGTTAATTACTCTCCTCACAAAAGTCTTTGCTACTTTTCAAAGATTTAGTTTGGGGAAGTTTTTGAGGTATTTGGTTTTAGAGCATATAATATTGCGTGAGGACACGCAATCACTTAGTTTGAGGAATTTTGATATGTAAGAAATCACATATCTTTATTATATCCAAAATGTCCCTTAAATGATCAAAATATGCAAAATATGCTTGTATTTGTGTATTTTGTTGTTTGTGAATGTGTAGGTACGGATAGTGAAAAAAATCACAAGAAAACGGTCAAAGCCGGACAAACATGGACACGGGAACGAAAATAGTGCAAAAGAACCGGAAGATTGCTATCAATGGTCAACAACGTCAACCCTTGGTCAACATTGGTCAACCACAAAAATACAAAATCCTTTGAAAATACCACAAATACCCTTAATGTTAAACCAAATTCACAAAAAGCCCTAAAACCCTAACACCGTTATCTCCTTTATAATAAAGAGATAACGGTCTTTAAATTCTTATAAAACCAATAACCCGTTACCCTTTCAAATAACCCAAGCCCAAATGCACCCGGCCCATTTCTTTTTATAAAAACCCAAAGTCAAACCCCCAAACCCTGTGGTCAAACAAACAGTTAAAAGAAAGAAAAAGGCGCGAGTTTCCTTTTTACTATTCATCATCATCTTCGTGTTACCCTGAGTTAAAATCAAAGGGTTAATTCTAATTGAGGACATAGCTCAACAATTCAAGCACCAAGGTACGATGTGGTAGAGTTAGACGTTACAAAAGCTCCTTATTGGTCTAAGTGCACAAGAAAGGACACACGGATATATGAAAGAAACACTCCAATGATTGAGATTTTGCACTAAATCTAGTGCAAAAGAAGCACAAAGGGGTCTGACACACGGAATGCCACATTGGCAATCCGTGTGCTCATCAAATCAATCCAACGGTGAAAGATGGGTATCCAATGATTGAAAGGAATAAAGGGTGTGGATCAAAAGGAGCGTATAACAAACTTGGAGACCTGGAAGCTTCCTTATCCTGCTATAAATACAAGGGCATCCTCACTCACAGAAAGGGGAGCTTAATTAGGGGTTGTGTAAAACTAGCTTATAGCTTATTGTATTTTCTAGCTTACAATCGTTCAATCTTTGTAACTTTCATTTAAAAAGCTTTGTAATCTGTTTTAATTAATAAAATTTTGCATTTCACTTATAAGTCTTATGTTTTAATCTATTTCACTAAATTTATAAAATGGTTGTAACGAAATTGTCTGGAATAAGCTTTCTACTGTTTAATAAGCTCGTCCATTAAGCTGTCATCTCTACTCTTAAGATGGCTATCAAACTCAACTAAGCTCTCAAAAGCTTAGTTGAGCTTATCATACTCAAATCTCAATGGCAATTCTTAACCAAAGCTTTCGTAAATGGAAGGTAGAAGTCCAATTCAAGGAATGGACTTCACAGGACCCTACCTAGAGAAAGAGGCCCTTCATCACGGTTGATAAGTGGCTGAGTTCTTGTTTGACTAGCTCTTAGAGCATTTTGATAGCGCCTTGTTTGTAGACAACGGTTTACACTATAATTCTTAATCTAACATTTCTGTTTTAATACTTAGCTTAAACCTTCATGTATTAGTTTTCTCTTGTGCTTTATAGGCTTCGAGCTATCTTTCTATTTCATTTGCTTATGAATGCTTATATAAGTCGATTATATGCTTCTATTGTGTTTAAACATAAGTATATAATTTTATTAAATATTTCTGTCTTAAAATATAGCAATAATACCAAGAAAAATCTTGCTTTCTACATGTGTTACAGTATCTTATGTTCTGTCAGTATATAGAGCGAGTATTAAGTTTGAGCGACTTAAAAACTTATTATGATAATATCTGAGTATCGTGATAAATTAATCCATTTAATTCTCACTTTTATAAGCTTAGAAATGGCATTATTAAAGGAAATAAGGGGTGTTTGGCATAACAGATTATAACTGAGAGTAGTACAGCTATATATACAAGGGTGCCAATTGGTCCTTCATTATTCACTTTAAAATCTCATAACCAGGTTTATAAGAGTAGCGTGTATAACAACTAGTTAAATAGTGCTTAGTCATATTTTTCACTTCTAAGATTAGATAGTTGCTAGATTTTGAATATCTGATAAGTTCTTTATCCGTTTTCGTACAGCATCTTCTAGGCCTCTAAATCGTTTGATCTATCTGTTACTTTTGCCTATTTACTCTATGATCATATGATTTATCCAGATAGTTAAAATTAGCTTGTAGGTCTGTCACTAGTTATTTCAAAGTTTCATAGAGTAAAGTGAGTCAATTAGCATCAGACAGGCAAAAACATAGCCAAATAGTCACTTTCTAGTCTTACGTTTTAAAGGGTTTTAGTAGTCTACTTAGCTTTAGAGTTTCATAGCTTAAGAAGACTTTATAGGTACACTTTTCAATTAACCTTTTTACGCTTATTTTTCATAAACATGTCCTTTTACTTATCTGTTTTTAAGCTTAAAAAGTGCATTTTGTCTTTTCCAAACCAAAACACACCTAGCACCTTCTGAGAAATTCAGCAGTCTTTAAGTAGCATTTTCATAAAGCACTTGTCTCTTAAAGTTCTTTTCAAAAGCTTTGTGAAGAAGATTATAGGGCATCAATGCTTATTCAGTAGTTCAGAGTCATTTGTTTAAAAGTACTCTCTTTTCATATGGATAGAAAAAATAAGCTCAAATAGCCTTCTTAAGCATTTGGTTTGAAGTCTATATTAGCGTGCATTATTGATTTTGTGCAGCTTACTTGTTGCTCTTTTTGCTTATTTCTAGTCTAGGATTAGCATATAGGATAATGGTAAGGTTCTACCTGCTCAGCAGTCAGTTAAGGTACCTAGAGATTAAGCTACTTCTTTAGTCTTCATTGAGTTCTTAAGTTTTAAAAAAAAGCCAAAAAGAAATAACTAAGTGTTTTACTGTCTTTTAAGCCAATTTTTTTAGCTTATTTAGTGATTTTCAATAATAGTTGTCTTTTATAGCAGCGCTGAATGTTTCTTTACAAGCTTTTTCTATCTAACTTTGTTTTTTTAACTTTTTTTCAAAATTAGAGACAAAAAATAAAAAGGAAACGGAGAGACAGAGGATTCAAACCTCATGGTCCTCTTATCCATCAGCACATTACACACGTACTAAAAAACCCACTCCACCACTAATAAACCAACAATTCGCTACAATAGCTCATACCGTATCCTTTGGCAATATCTATTATTTATATACGTTTTAGCTCTTTTAGTATAATAAGTTGTTTTTGCTTATTTCACAGCTTATTCGATAAGCTGTGTTTCCAATCTTATTTTTCTTAGATTCCTTATTGTTCAAGCTATTTTTTCTAATTTGGCGTTTAATAATTATTTATAAAACGTTTAGTATTATATATTCAAAATTTTCTTATTAACAATACGCATCTTTAATTTCATAAAAAATTATAAAAAGTCAAAAATATCTATAATTCCTTGAGAGAAGAAAATTTTCTTTCATCATATAGTTTCCTAGTAAAAATAGTTTTCTGCTTCCGTAGTGGTTTAATTTTCTAAAATTTCACTATTTAAAGAACGAAAGATATCATTCCCTTATACAGTTTTTCGTGTTTTTTAAACTCAAATCAACTCCGTTATATCATTCTAGTTTTCTTAATCTTACGTTTTAAGTTAATTAGAGTCTATTAAAAGTGAAAAATTCATTTTATGTTTATTTTTGGAAATTTAGAGTTTTTAGTCACAGTTTAGGGTTTCCGTTTTATGTTTTTAGCTATAAAGTTGTCTTCCTTTATGTATTTTTAAGTGTTTGCCTTAATTTTCTCATAGTTTTAGATAACCCAATCATCTTATTCCTTTCTTAGCTTCGATTCTCACAACGACTCCGACTTATGCAATTGCTTTCCTCATCGGGGATAACAGATCCGGGGAATCATACTTCCGGATACTATAAACTGAGAACTTTTGAGATTCCTACCATTCCTTTTTATATATATATAATAATATATATATATCATATTTTATCGTATATATTGAAACAAGCGTTCAGAAGTGATCAGACAATCCATCCTTGAGTAGATTGATTCATAAACTTTTACAAGCCGCATCAAGAAGCTCTTATATGTATCAAAGCCAGCATATATTCCGAAGCACACAATTAACCCTTTCAAGAATTTGATACCACAACACCAAAGTCAATTAAGTCCCGGATGAGCGCATTTCTCTCTTCAGGATAGTGATGATATAAATTGAAACACCAAAGTCAACTAAGTCTCAGATGTCACAATTATTCCCTCTAAATAGTAGAAATGATAACTCCAAAGTTAACTAAGTCTCAAAAGTAGACATATCTTCCTACAGGATAGTGACAATCTAAAGGAATCATCATACCTATGTGTACATATTCTATCAAATATATCTACTTCTTTTAAGAATAAGCTTAGAGATTGACCGGAGTCGGTGTCTAAACATTACATGCATCTACAGAATATCTTCTCACAGATATTAATAACAAACAACTCCCAACACACTCTCCTTGGGGACTCAAATGATGCATAACTGTCTTAATGACCGAGAATTCTCTCTGTCCACCATATGATGAAATATACACCCAAATATTATTTCTAAACAGGCCTAAAATCAAAATAACTTAACATCAAAAGACAAAAGAAGCTCACCGCAAAAGAAAAGCCTATTAGACATCATATCAAGTCTCTACATCTACTCGTTCCCCCTTGCTTGTTTTCGATACCAACGTTCCGTAATCACAAAACCTGCTTGTACGCATATATACGTGAGATCGTGTTTGGAGAATTAATAAGCTTAAAATTCCATGAGAATCAACTTCAAGGCTTTTAAAACTATGAAAGTATTTCCAAGCATTCCTAAGTTTTTTACAAACAATAGGTGTATATGCAATATTGAATAAATGAGTTTAAAGGCCTGAATACTACTAAGTCTTCGAATACAAATAAGTCCATAAAGTAATTAAACAAATGAACGATCTAAAGCTCTTATATATCTAACAAGTAATTAACGTCCCTTCTTAAATGTTATCCTCATTTATCCAAAACTTATTCAATTATTCATGACTTATTTTAAAAGAATCGTCTATAAAGATTATTGGGATGACAAATCTCCCCCCCTCACATGAATGACATGACCCGTTTTCTATTAAAAGAGCTGTTGTCATTGTTTGAGTGGTTGAATTGTCTTTGAAAATCTTTTTGTGATTACGGAAAACACTAATTCATTATAAAGATAACTTTTTAACAATAAAAATAAGATTTTTCTTATTTTGACAAATAAATGCACTGACTTAATAACACTTATTGTACATAGAAGTCACATGTTTGTATGCAAAGTAAACACAGCCATTACATTTGGGTCCCATAAGTAGACCATGGGCCCTAGAAATAAATTCCCGTTGAGAGGTCAAGTTTCTTTTTTGACGGAATACTTGCCTTTAAGATGATGACCGGGTTGTTATTTGAAATAATAGCAAGCCATTTGTCAAGTTTTGAAAACGTAAGAAACTTCTATTCTCTGCACGAACTTAGCATTTACAAGAGCTCGTAGCAATTATATGACAATGACATTTCTATGACCGTAAAATTTATCTATTTTTCTGAAGACATGGCCATCATTACCACCTTTTTAATATTTTCTGATTTTTTTTAATTTTTTGTTTGGTTTTAAAGATTTTATATTTTTGTATTTTGATTTTATAAAAATTTTCTGAAAATGAAAACTCTTTTTGGTTTTTATGGTGTGTAATATATATATACATATTATACAGGATATTTAAATATGTACCACCACTATTCTTCAGCTTCATCTGCCAACTGTTTTAGTATCTCAGGCGTGAAACCTTCCGCATTCCAGCTTGTTATAGAAAATTCAATTTCTTTCTCTGCATAGTGGCCTTTAGGAAGATGTCCGCTAGTTGATACTCATACTTACTGCCGTGTTTTGATTAAAGTAAAGCACATAAAAAAGCTCTACCACTCATTCTCTCTGCTCTTGATGAAAGTAGAATCTGATGTCAATATGCATCTTTGAACGAGAAATGATGAACATGTTGCTGCAAAGGAAATAGCATTTTTGTTATCACCATACATTGGAATTTTATTGAATCCAAGGCCATAGTTGGTAAGTTGTGATCTCATCTAAAGGATTTGAGCACAACAGCCAGACATGGCAATGTATTCAGCTTCCGTACTGGATATCGTAGTGCTTTTCTACCTTTTATTGTTTACCATCTAACAAGTCCGGTCTCCTAATAATTGTATACTACAGACCAGAAGTACTTCGTCTATACCAATAGGCACAACCCCGTTATAAGGGTCCTGCATAAGCTTATTAGAGCAATGAAGAAATCCTTAGAACCATAGTCCCCCGATTTACCGGTTCCTCGTAAGTATTTAAAGATCCCTTTTACAGCATAGAGGTGCTTTTCGGTAGCTTGCCTTATACCAGGGCACACAAAGGAAGCCTTACAACAAATGATTAGGTGCTGTCTTACTGGCTAGGTAAGATACATAAGAGTGCCAATCTTTCTATATAGTGTGAAGAGGATCTAACGGCTGTTTATTTACTCCTTGTGTATCATCATCCATTTACTGATTTCTTCCACCAAAATGTGAGTATCCACGGGGTTCACGAGAGCGATTCCATACATTTTTCTTCAACAGATTCTAGAGCATATTGTAGTACGTTTTTAAAAAAAGATGCCTCCTGGACTTATAAAATCTGTAGTCTAGCAAAAAATGAATCTATGACCCATCATCGACCATCTTAAACTTTGAACGCCATTATTTTTGGAGAGAAAATATGGTTCACATAATACAGGTGTAGTAGACGCAGAAGGGATATTATCTCAACTAGTATTTGATACCAGGTAGAATATTCTTTGCCTTGTCTCTTGATAACAATGTGGATACACGGGTTCCATTAGAGAATTCCTGAGAGAGATAGAAACTTCGACAATAGATCTGAGTAGACCACACGCGACGTAGGAGCATTGTTTCAACCCATAGTAGAGCTCTCTTGCCGCATTATACACAATGACGTTCGGATTGGTATTGATCCACAAACCCATACCGGATTATTAACTAAGACATAAACTAACTTCTTTGCGTAGAAGTGGCGTTTTTAAACATCCATATTGGCCTAGAACGATCACTAAATTCACAAACGTGATCATCATATGGCGAGAAAATTCGAAAGCATCAAGTCTAAGCCACTGGAGCAAAGGATTCCTCAATATCAATTATTACTACTTTTAGAAAGTTTCTATTTTAGGAAAGTTTTTAGTTTAAAGACGTTAATACCGTCCCTTATATTTGTTAAGTTTCCATATTTTCAAAATGCGCTAACTATCCATAATCGCTAAACTTCCAAGCCTGATCCGCTAATGTGTTACCAAACTTACTATTTTTAGTAACTTTATCGCTTTTCCTAAAATACGTTAATGACGTCTTCAAATGATGCTAATCTATATATATGTGCTACTATATGTTTTGCTAGTGTTTAGAAAGTCCAAAAATGTCCGAATACCCTTTTTACTATTCACATCAGCACACTATTTATTGGGTTTTGCTGAAAAATGTTTCAGGTCTTTCGAGTTCACCGATGATGTTGTGTAAAGGATGATCCTTGGTCCATTTGGTAACGTGTTCTGAGTTAGGAGTATCAGTATGCACAACAGTAGGAATAACATCCAAAGAAGAAGATGCTTCAGAAGCATTTTCTAGAATTGGAATACCAAAGAACGGATCGTTATTCATGTGTGCAACATCTAAGTCATGATTGTCTTCTTTAACATTGTTAGGAATAATAGGAGATTGAGTTTCGGGTGTTGTTTGTGAGTTACTAGGTGATGGTGCATCTTGTTCAATAGTTTCTGAGGAAGGTGAAACGGTTGATGCAACGAGTTCTGGAGCTACTACTTTAGCAATTGGAGCCATGACTTTAGGGGCTGGGCAATCAACACTTGATGAAGGGTTGAGTAATTCATCAAACAGTGGTTGAAGAAAAAGATCCCAATCAGTTTTTGAAGGTGGTACAAACGGTGTTGAAGGAGGACGGTTTGGCACTAGTCCTGAACTGATTATTGCAAGAGTCATTTTATAAAGTGCGGGTCCTGAACTGCTGTGTTCAGAAGCCATCGCAGTTAGCTAATCAAAATCTACATGAATTGTCTCAATGATTCGTCTGGTACGTCGGTTGCAAATTTGAAATGCTTTCTTTGTGGGTGCATAGCCAATGAAAATACCAATATCAGCTTTTAGTTGTAACTTGCTCAAGTTCTCGCTATCGTTTGTTGGATAACAAAGTGCACCAAATACATGGAAGAATGATAAGTCAGGAAGTTTGTCATGTAAAAGCTCATATGGTGTAGTTCTATGATGAAGACGTATGATGGAACGATTTTAGGTATAACATGCAGTAGCAACTACTTCTGCCCATAAGAATAATGAAGCTTTTGCATAAATAAACATTGTGCGGGCTGCTTCAATTAGCGTACAATTACGTCTTTCAACGATACCATTTTGCTGTGGAGAGCGAGCAACAAATGTTTCATAAGAGATGCCAACCTTCTCATAATATTCACGCAAAGTTTGATTAACAAATTCAGTTCCATTATCTGTGCTAATTCGTCAGATAGGTGTCTTAAGCCATACTTAGATCATCTTGAGAAACTTGATTATGAAATCTGGAGCTTCATCTTTTGACCTTAAGTACGTAACCCATGTAAATCGAGAGTAATCATTGATAATGACAAGGATGTACTTCTTTCCATTAACACTTGCGACACCCATTGGCCCACAAAGATCCATGTGCAAAAGATAGAGTTTTTCTTGGTTGGTGTCTTCATATTTAGGTTTATGAGGTTTCTTCTTGCTTTTGCCCATTGCACAAGCAGAACACAAATGGTCCTTTTCAAATTTTAGCTTAGGGAGACCCCAAACAAGACCTTTTCTAGCTAAGTGATTGATTGCACTAAAGTTTAGATGAGACAGACATCGGTGCCATAGCCAGGACTTAGTCTTTGAGGCCTTTGACAAGAGACATATATGAGAGGACGCCATCATATCTCTAAGAGACAGAGTATACAGATTGTTACCTCGTAATCCAGTCAATAGATCAACACCTTCTAGATTATGAATGAAGCAGTTGTGTTGACGAAAAGCAACTTCAAGATTCGAATCACAGAATTGCCCAACGGAGAATAAGTTGTGTCCAAGTCCTTCTACATAGTAAACCCTTGATATCGTAACATTCCCAATATGATAATCACCATATCCTAATATCTTTGCCACGTGATCATTTCCGAATTTGACTGTACCAAAAAATTAATTAACAAAATTGATGAGCTGAGAGCTATCTCCAGTCATATGCTTGGAGCAGCTAGAGTCCAAATACCATAGAACAATTTGGACGACCTGCATTCATCAAGAGAGGAAGATGGACCATCGGAAACTATGGATCCCCAAGATTGACTAGGTTCCTTTTTGTTAGCAGATATAAATTTAAGAACCTTAGATTTGCTAACAGAAACATTAGTTTTAGATTTCCTAGGTTTCCGTGAGTAAACCAATGTTATGACAGGTTTAGGTGTTTCATTATCTAGAGCAGTTGGTTTCCTAAGGGGCACTTTAGTAGTTGTGGTAATCCTAGTTAAAGGGCAATTATTTCTTACTATAGTGAAGGTCCGACCAGTAGGTCTTCATATATATCCAATATTTGTAAACACATTTCCTGTTGGTTTCCAAACTTTTCTCTATGAACTTTTCATAATCGATTTAGATTTTACACGAGCATTCACATTATTGATAAAATCAAGAACACACAAATCATGATTATCAGAAAGCATGCAACCATTACACTTAACACATTTAGGTTCAAAATTCGCATTAAGCTTGGAATGCTGCACATAAGCAGTTCCTTTAGGTGCAACAACACAGTCTTTATTTTTCAAACTAGATTTAACTTTCCTAGGGTGGGCTTCTACTTTATTCTTCTGAGTACTGCTTGGTGTTTGCTGAATCTTATCTTTCTTTTTATTGCTTGAAGGCTATGATCCGCTAGCACTAATAGACAG
>BQNB010184646.1:0-12290 GCA_026074375.1 Tanacetum coccineum
TGCTTACTTGTAAACCTGCAAAAACCCCTCTTATGTCTAAGCTTGTAATTTCTAATGAGGCTTCTGAGAATGATCCTTTACTTGTGAATATTACTGATTATCAAAAATTGATGGGAAAATTGATTTACTTGACTAATACTAGACCTGCTATTTCTTATGTTGTGCATTGTCTGTGTAAAACCTAAAAATCTCAACAAGTGTAAAATTACCAAAATACCCCTAATGCAAGAAACTCCATAAAAGCTTAAATAAAATTCTTTTAAAGGTTAGAAATTATGAAAATACAAAATATGGCAATTATAAAATTTTGTAAGATTAAAATACATTATGTTATGCAAGAAAAATAATTATAATTATATATATATGTATATATGCCGAATTATGTATAATAATTTAATTATACATTATTATTAATATAAAATAATTAAGGATAAATACAAATAAATATTGCAAGTTAAATTTCTGATTTTTATCTCTTTGAAAAACCCAAAATCTTGGCATAATCCTATTATAACTCTTTTATTCACTTTCATTTTATAAAATCCTTAAAAACAAAAACCGAAAACCCTAAAAAAAATCAAGAGACGGCACCAAAGAATTTTTACAGGGCTTGAACGATTTTTATAAGGTGAATTGAAGGTCAAGGAGTGTGGGAAAAATAGTGGGAAGATTTTATAAGGCTTTGTTCGATTTTGGTATTGGTTTTGGGTTCGAATAAGCAACCGGGTTCATAAATTCATAAAATCACTAAGGATCATCCAAGGTATTTTTACAACTCACTTTTCATCATATAAATTCGATCTATGCATAAGAAAAATTAGCATTCATGTTATTTTGTTTTTATAAATTGAAACATATTCGAAACCCTAATTTTGGAATAAATATGAAATCGGCATATACAATATTTGTAAAATTTATTTTATATTTTTATAAGGTTTTTCATATCACATATAACTCAGAAAAATTGTTGGAAAAATTTAGAAGTGATTCGAATAATTGTTGGAGATTTAAGTGTGTTTGCCGAATTCGAATAAAGGGGAAAAAGGAAAGAAAATTGTTAAAATGAATTAGGGTTAGGGTTTTATTATTTTTTCCAGGTGTAATTAATGCCAATGATTGGGAAATAATTGTGTTTGTGGTTTGGAAAAATAAAATTAGGGTTTTGTGGATTTAATTGATTTTCCGAATTGATATTTAAAGTATAAGGACTTGTTTTGTAAGTTCTGAAACTATGGGGTCTGTTTTAGATATGTTATTATATTTAATATATTCTGTATAAAATAAGTTGGGGGGTATAAAATGTCATTTTGATATTATTTTGGATTAAAATGGTTAATTACATATAATAAGTAATTAGAAATTAATTAATTAAAATAGAGGGACTAAGGTTTGGTCAGTATTTAATGTATAAAGTATGAATTTGTTATATTTAAATCTATAAGGACTTGTTTTGTAATTATGGTTAATTAATGATATTGTTTAAATAATTAATAAACAAAAAGGGCTAAATATGTAAAGATAAAGTTTAAGTAATTAATAACCAAAAGGACTAAAATATGATAATTTATAAATTAAAGGGTTTACTTGTAAATACAAAAATGGAAGGTATAATCAAATAACCTGTGAAACTTTGTATATTTACACCATTTAGATGAACTGAAAATTGTTGATTTTGTATATTAAACCCTAAAATATAGAAAGTTGTCAAATATAACCCTAAAAAATAAAGCTTGTAAGGGTGACATATTAAGTCCCTAAACTATTTAAAATACTTAATAGAATCTCAAATGATGAATATTACAAAATTATGGAAAGTACTAAAAAATGGAAATACTAAAATGGAAGTTAACTAAAAATAGAAATACTAAAAAAGGAAAGTTACTAAAAAATAAGAAAAGTTACTAAAAATGGAAAGTTACAATAAAAATAGAAAGTATACTAAAAATGAAAATTACTAAAAATAGAAAGTATAACTTAAAATGAATGTATTGTAATTCGAATTCATCTTTCATAGGTCGTTCAAGAGGGAGTGATTTTTGATATTCCTGTGGTGTTTCTATGATTTTGCCATTGCTTCGGAATAAGTACAGATATTCTGACCTTTTTCGTTAAGGTTTCCTCATGACATGTTCTCTCTATCTTTGATTTCTTATGTGCGATATGGCTACATTTGCTCTGAGTCCTTTTGTCTTGGCTTTCTTAATAACTGTTTCATTTCTAAATGAAACCCTCTATGCTACTTTGATATAATAAGAACCTTTGAAATATTTGAACCTTAGGCATTGAACCTTGCTAAGATCCATTTGAAATGAACTTAGATAAGCCTTTGCTTGAACCCTCCGTTTGAGTAACCAAGCCACTATTTGTTTCTTAGCCAGTGAAGGTAACATGGCCGCGTAGTCATTGATGCACCTTTTGGTCATGACTCATGTGTGGGTGAGTGATTTTCTCACAACCGTCCCCCATTTGAATTTATATGAGTGCACTAATGAAGATTGTGTATTTGTTTGAAGGGGCGTATGGTATGCAATCCTATTATTTTGTTTTGTATTCGATGGAATATGACCAATAGGATTATTGGAGAATTTGGTGACTGATGATTGGGTGCAATCCACGACATTCAAAATTGACTCTCGCGACACCCTGGTTACATGATAATGATTTTTTTTGGGCTTGGTGATTGAAACTTAACTTAATTGATCCTACGATTCATCTACCCTTACACAAGATTTGACCTTTAGCTGATTTGATCTATTAACTTAATATTTAGTATCCCTTTGATTCATGTTAATGTGATATCCTTCGTCACCTTATAACTATCCTTTGATTTAATTCATCTTTTTGCTTTTCGAGATTATATATATCTTGTTCACTTGGCTTTGTAAGCTCAGCCGCAATTTCTTTCTTTCCTTGCGGCAGGTATCTAAGCTAGGTAGCCGGGGTTAGCTAGCGCTATGAGTGCTGAGTGTGGACTTACCCTAGGGATCTTAGTTTGATATATGAACTGTTTCTTTTCAAGACATTGTTATTTCGTTTGGATATGTCTATCTTTGAGAACTTATGTACCTTAAGTCATGTTGACTTATTTCCTTTGGTTATTTATTAAGACTTCCGCTGTTTATGCTTGTGTTATGATTATGAATGCTTTTGATGTCACACCACATATGTAATACTTCTCAAAACCCTTTTGGGTCGGGGTTTGCGTTAACAGTGAGCTTGCTTTCTAATTTATTCAAGCATCACAAAAGTGTTGATCAAACTTAAGCTTAGGTAAGTTTCTAACTAATTCCTTAGATGCTAACGATTGAATGAGACGCATATTTGCGTGACCTAATCTCCTATCCCACAAAGTGGAGTTTTCATCAATCGTTGCTAGACAAATTTTAGTCTTTAGGCTAAATCCTAATTTCATCACATAATAAAGCCCATTCTTCCTAATACCTCTACTTATGACCTTACTACCGAACCTCATAGTAAATTCACTATATCATGGTTTCAGGAGGAAAGTTACTCTAACACTTATTATCACATATTTGTCTCTATACTTAACCAAGTTAAATCTTCAGTTACTCTAAATGCTTACCATTATCTATTTTGAGAAGTCAATTCGAAATCGTAACTTAGCCAATGATTGTTTACCCGCAAAGTTTAAAACAAAAAAATAACATTACCTTCTCGTTTATGCCCTGTAGCTTGAGAAGAGCTTTCCGGTATACCCTTAATGGTGTTTGGGAGCATCCACTAAACTTTATCCCCTCATCAGGTTACCAATTCGACTCCTAGGCATATCTATTTAATATAAGGTCAACACCTCAAACATTTGGTCCCTAATATCTCATGGGATCAAAAGTTATCGAGCTAAACATCCCTTGCAATTAATTGCAATTGGGTTGGGATTGGAAATGGAAGAACACAATATCCCATGGGATAGTAACTATTGAGTGAGGAAGTTGTTTCCAATATACAGGAAAACCACGAGGTTTGATTTGGTCCCCCCCCCCCGACCAATGATTTCTTTTTTGATGCGGTGTTTTATGGAACGATAATAATTATTTATGACTCGTCTAGGATGGTGGAGTTTTGAGATACCTTGAATAAATTGGTTTTTTATAAAATCCAATCCCCCGGGTTTTGAGTAATAGGCTTATATAATTGCTATAACTCATTAAATCACTACAACGGGAACTCTTACCTTGTTACTATTATATGTTCTATTGAGGCTAGAGCCAAAATAAATTTTTGAAAAGACACATTTTTTTCTCAAGATCCCAGTGTACCAACTGGTGGCGGTCCGCCCATAATTGTTTGGGGGGCCGCTCTGAGAACACTTTGAGGGCCGCCCATATTTATGGGCCCTCCATCAAAAGACGCCTTTTTCCTAGCTTTCACAAAATTTATTTCTGTTAGTTCTACTAGATATTGCTTCAATGATTTAAATCCTAAACCTAATTTTTTCACCGGAGGGTTTTTGATTACTTAACATTTCATTAAACCATTTGTGATCTTTTTCAAATTTTATTTTAATCTAGTGACTTACTCTTTGAGTTTTTTCATTCCTCGAATTTTAAGAGCATATGACACTTTATCAACATTCCGAGATCAACTCCCAATGTTTTTTATTTCCCTCTGAGTTGTAGACACTTATTTATTATAGAACAACTAAGTTTCTTTTTCCTAAATTATTTCTAGTGGCTTTTAATTTTTTGTTTTTAGTGATTATCTTTAAACTCATTTTGCACAGTTTATCATATTCATTATTAGCACTAAGACATCTCGAATTTTCAAACTTTAGGTATATAAAAATAATAATATAAATATGAATATACTAGCTTATAAATTAACCCAAAACAAAACCAAATCAAGTGACCCTTGATAAGGTTTAAAGAAAGAAAATCAATAAAATTCGAGTAGTATAATATTCCTGGGTCGTTTTCCCGACGAGGAATGCAAATTTGAGAGTCGAAAGTCGGTTTGATATTTGATGTTTGAATGGAACAAGATTTGATTGGATTTGATTTCTAGTTCTACGGGAAAGACAAAAAAAGGCATGCTAATACTAACAAATAAGGCAATTATCAAAAAAAATCAAATAACAGGAATCCTAAAACGCGTCTAAATTATCAACTAAATCAAAATTAACCCTAAAAATGCAAACTTAGTTTCTAAACCTCTAAAATGATAAAAGAAAATTTTCCTAAAAAGAATTATATTTTTTGACTTTTTAATAATTTCTAAACGAAATTAAACAACCTATTTAATCTATGTTAAAATTCAAGGAAAATGTACAAATTAATATCCTAAAAACTCAAAAAAAAAGACATTTCAAGTCCTCCTAATTTTAGAAAAGTCTAAAAATGAAAAACAAGAAAACTATTTTATCAAACTGTACTCTTTATATATTTAAATCTAATTCTAAACTTAAATTAAAAATGATAATAAATCGAAATTAAAAATCTAAAAATATGAAAATGATTTTAAAAAAAACATTTTAGTCTAAACCATCAAAATAATATTCTAAAACTAATAAAACTAGTTTTTTTTTGTAATTTTATGAATTAATTTACTAATTTTAAAAGACTTTCTAAAAATTTAAACTACGAAAAATAAAAGAAAATAACAAATAAGTTTGGAAAAATCTGAAAAAATGTACAAAAGTCCTAATTGTCATGAAGAAGCCAGGAAAATTAAGCTGAACCACTCAGCTTAACCATAATAATCACAAAAAAAAGCCAGAATAAGCTACGAAATATTAAAAGCAAAAAGGGCTTCAAAATGGGTTTAAATAATAAAGTAAGGTGGAAAGGCTAACAAAACTGGCCACTATCTGGTGCTGATGGTTATTGGAAAGTGCGTGATGTATAAATATGTTGGTCTATGGTGAAGGGGGAGGTCACAGGTTCGAAAACTGTGGCCTTATCCTTTTTTTTAAAAACACTTTTTTTTTGATTTTTCTTTTTACAAACTTATAAATTAAGCAAAAATAACCAACTTTAACAAACACACTTTTTTTAAAAACCTAAAAATAAGCCAACAATAAGCCACAAACAGTTGACAGTTTACTTTTTTTTAAACTCTAAATGAAAAAGGGCTAAACTATGGGCTTATTTTTGACTAATATGCTCAATTCACAAAGAGAATAAGCAAGATTAAAAGTAAACTCTAGACAGACCTAATAAGCACATATAAACATAAATTAATCAATCAAATAAGCTGAAAAGGTCTAAAAAACCAATAAGCTATTTGGCCAAAAACTGCTAGCCAAACAGCCAAGGGACACTTTTCTAGCTTATTTTTAAGCTAGAAAAAGGATCCTTATGGCTTAGTAGCTTATAGGACTGAAAAGCTTAGCCTATAAGCTACCTAAATCATCAAAGAGAAAAGAGTTTGAAATTCAGATAAGCCCTGAAAAAGGCTTATGAAAAGAGCTGTTTTCAAAAATTCACACAAGACTTGAAACTTTTTGTTTTTACTTTGAAAATGACAACTTTTGAGCTTAAAAATAAGCTAACAAACAGATCCTTATGGACTTTAGACCTTGAAACAGATTAAGATTAGACCTCAAAGAACAAGTAGCAACTTTCAAAAAGCATTTTGAAATTCAGGATAAGCATGAAAAAGTTAATTGAAAAAGCTGTTTTTCAAAATTTCCAATACTTAGTAAAATTTTGACAGACTTGGTAAAAAAACAAACAACACTTGCAGACTTAACCTATACCTATTCTACTGCATTTTGAGACTTAACATACATAAAAATGACACCTATAAGCACCTAACAAGAATCTGAGCAAATAAGCTGTTTAGGAAGAACTTAAAACCACAGATTCAAAGTGAGCATACATAAATCCTTAAAAATCAATTCTATCCTAAAACAAACACCTAAAATAGATTTAAAGACCTCAAAATTGATTTCCAAAGTTCCCAAATGGGTCAAAATAGACCAAACAGTACTAACCATAATGGGGTTAGTACTGCTTGTGCCAAACACCCCTTTAAAATCTTAAAATCTATTTTTTACTTATCAAATCAGATTTAAAGTAACTTTTTAACAAAACCAGTTGTTCAATAAGTTACAAAGACAATATTGAGCAAATTTCATTAAGCAATAAGCACTAGAATAAGCTATGACAGATTATGCAATACTAAGCTATTTTGATAGATTTTTGATAAAACTAGAACTAATGATTTTTAAACTATAAGACTACTGTTTTAAGCATAAAACATCTATAATAAGCTATAATAAATAGATACAAACAAGCAATAAGCACCAATAAGCAGACAATAAGCATTGTAGTTTATAAGCTAAAACTTGAAATTGTGAAACTTACAATTCCTTTCTTAACAAGGGCAACATAAGCTCTTATGACTGATCTACAATCTCCAACTTGTTAGAAGACAAGCTGGTGAAAACACCCATAACCCTTCCATTTTTGGCTTAATCATACAAATACTTTATACGTTGAGAATGAATTTTTTGTAAAATAAGATTTAAAACTATACAATCTTAAACCATAAAAAAATAGCTTATAAGAGTCAATAAATAGCTTATAAAGAGCTTATAAAACACTTTGAACCTTAATGAAACATGAACCTTAAAAACAGAATTTTAAATCTTAAAAAACCTCAAATTTCATTAACTTAAGAAACAGATTACAATAATTGAATTTTAAAGACAATAAGCTAAAAGTTTAACTAAATAAGCTGATAAAAACTAACTAGATCTAACTACATCCTTGAAAGGCTACAATGGGGTCCTATTTATATAAAATAAGCTAAGGGTCTTGGTCTTCACTTGTGTTTCTTCTATGAAGAGTTGAGGCAATGTGCTAGTTGTGTGAGTGCTTTTCAAAATTCATCAAAGCCGACGATTTTGCTTGGTGCCCAATCCCTTCAATCTCAACCATTAATTTATGTTTTCAAACCATGAACGAAAGGTGTAGATAGGTGGATTGCCACATGGCAAATGGCCCGTGTGAAGTGGGGTATGAGTGGATGTTGATGGTTTTGTCTTGGGGTTGCAGGGGGTGCAGGGAAGAAGTCCTTGAAATAGTAAAAAGGGCGGGAAAGAGAGTTGGGGGTGTTTTGTATCTGTTTTGGTGATACAGGGGTGAAAAGTTTGAGTAGTTTGGACAGATTTGGACCTTTATTGTATGGAATATAATGTAAGTTATAGTCCATTTGGTGTAAAAGGTTGAGACTTTAACAACTTCAGTCCCTGAAGTTGTATACTTCTGTTGCATGGAAAGTCCCTAAAGGACTAACGGTGTTAAGGTGAAAGGGTTGTATGGTAAAAGGTTAACGGGTGTTAAGTGTTATGGTTAATTTGGGTTTGGGCCTTATAATTGGGCCGGGTAAAAAAGGCTTTGGATTTGGGATTTTATAAGACTTAATAATCTTAATAGTCTTATATTCATGATGACTTAAATGGGGCTGACCCGACCTCATGTTTAATATATTACTGGGTAGGCCCCAATTAAGATTTCTTCGAAATCGTGCTTCGTCTTTGACTTTTAACATTGACGTTGGTTGACTATTGACTTTTTTACTTTTCACGCTCTTTCTATTCCCGTACTCGGTTTTGTCCATTTTTGACTTGATTTTTGTCTTTTTCTTAGATATCCGTTACCTCACAATACAAATGTCAAAACACAAAAATACAATGTACGGGTTGGCCCATTAAAGAGTTCTCGTAAGCTTGATCTCCGAGCTTATTTAAATCATTTCATTTGAAACTTTTCAGTGATCACAGCCGCGTCGTCTATAAGGTCCAAATCAATGCTTTAAGCCCAAATATCCTTGTTTTCAAGGCTCAATAGGAAGATGGCAAGCCTTTCCCATACACAAGTTATAAGAGAGTGCACTCGATGGGTGTTTTGAAATGTGGTACGAAGGCCCAAAAATGCGAGTCAACCTAACTTAACAGACCATGAAGCACACAGTTTTCACACCTATGGACCCTTTCTAAAATACGTTTCAAACCTAGCGATTATGAAACCTCCACTTGTCCACACGTTATGTGATATATACGCGGTAGAAAGACGATGAGTAACTCCAATACTTAAGCATAACCTTAGGTCAAAATTGATCATTTATTACAAAAATAAGTACCTCAGAACACTAAATTATAAAAGTAGAGATTTTAAAAATTAACAACAACTCGCTGCATCATTTAGTTGTGGAGCTGATTTTTGCTTCAATCCATTTAGTACAAATAGTCGAATGGCTTACGAGAATGTATGTTGTCTTCTTGAGAAGAACGGGAAACGGCCCATAAAGTTCGATGCCCCACACTCCAAGATCCACATACTTTGAATTGCATTTTGAGCATTTCATCTTTTTTGTTAGATTTTATCATTGACGTTGACATGATTCATATGACTTCTTCACCACCATGTCAATGGGCATCGCGCGGTAAAACTGTCGGCCAATTAGAAACTGAATCGTAAGGACTATCTTAAGCAGGTAATATTTTACGCACCATGATGTCCCTCGGATCATGGTATCCATTATGGAAAGCCAATGAGGATATCAACGGCTTCTTAGCCCGAGAACAACATCGTCCTAATCACATGATACCTGCACAAATCCTTAAACAAGTAGGGGTCCATCCCAAAAAAAGAGCTTAAACTCTATACAGATTTTTTTTCTTTTGGTTGTAACGACTTCCTTTTTACTACAAATTCCCTGCATGTGTAGATTTGCAATGTCGGCAAACCATGTGATACTTTGAATATTATGAGAAGAATATTAGCTAAGGGTCACGAGAGGAAAAAGTTTCATTAATTTCCTTATTCCTCAGAGATCACCTTCAAGTGCGAGGGTTCTACTAATCTAGACAAATGGGTCGGCCGCAGCCGATTTCTTTGCGCCTTTTTTATTCACGAATAATGACAAAACAAATATCTTGAAGTAGGAGACTCCACCCGGACAATCTCACTTCAGCATCTTACTTAACAAGAAGAAACTTAAGAGCCGAGTGGTCCGTAACACTATGGTCATTGATAAGACTAAGAAAGGCCGGAATTTCTCGAAAGCAATAGACTCAACGGCTAATAACTCTGTTTTTCCGTTTTAGTGCTAAATGTTGCTTGAGCATTGACCGCCATGGACTTACTTGCATAGATGTATAGGCCTGAAAAATGCTTTGGTCTTAATGTTGCCTCAAGACAGCAACCATACCTGCATAATCACTAGGGTCCCGCACATAATTTCAAATGGTAGGTCCCAATCGGGGGCAACTAAAATTGGGGCTTCGGTTAACTTTTTTTTAAGTATATTAAACGCTTCAATACATTCTTTCAAGAAAATAAACGGAGTTTCTTTTTCAAGAAGATGGTATCATCTCGGCCGGGAGAATTTTAGTAATAATACTTGAATAAATCGGACGATAGAACCCTACATGACCTAAAAAACTCTTCTGAACACACTTTAACGGAACGAACGGATGCGGAGTTTAGCTATCACATCAACTTTAGCTCCGGTCGACCTACAAATACCCCGGACTTTGAACTCTTATGGCCAGGACAATGCCCTCTTTACCATGAAAATTGGCACTTCTCCCTCCCAATTTAGAACTAGTTAGTGTCCTTCGCACCGTTTTTAGCATTTTTTCAAATTGGAGAGGGCAAAGACGATAAAGAATCTCCGAAGACCAACGAAATCGTCCATAAAGACTCCATTGTTCCATCGATCATACGTGAAAATGGCATCAAACACCATTGAACTGCCCAAAGTGCAATACAATAAGCCAAAAGCATACGTCGGTAGGCAAAACGATACCCATAAGGGCAAGAAGGTGGCTCCTCTTTGAGGGTCCTTTCGGGCAATATATTTGAAAATGTCCAGAAAATCCATCTATAAAAGCAATAAGTATTCATTTCCAGCTAATACAAGTATCAGCATTTGATCCATAGAAAAGTAACGGGAAATGGTCTTTAACGAGTGCATCATTAAAGCTTCCGAATAATCAATACAAAAAACTTGCATAAACCGGTAACTAACCTTGTGGGTATTAATTTATATCTTCGTTTAACATACCGTCCATGTCCCACAGCTTTTTAGGCACACAATGAACGGGGCTCACCCACGGACTATCGGAGATAGGGTAAATCAATCCGGCATCAAGGAGTTTGATAAATTCCTTTTTGATAACCTCATGAATTTTTGGATTCACCCTTCTTTGATGTTGAATCGCCGGTTTGAAGTCGTCTTCCATTAAGATCTTGTGAGTACAAAAAACTTGGGGTCGATCCCTTAATGTCAGAAATTTTCCATGCGATGGCTTGCTTTGAGAACTTATGTACCTTAAGTCTTGTTGACTTATTTCCTTTGGTTATTTATTAAGACTTCCGCTGTTTATGCTTCTGTTATGATTGTGTATGCTTTTGATGTCACACCATATTTGTAATACTTCTACCCTTCTGGGTCGGGGTGTTACAGAAGGCTTCGTCATAGTAACATCAACTTGCTTAAGGTTGTCATTCTTCATCGGAGGGAGATTCGGAGACGGGTCTTCATTTAACAATTTCTCAAGGTAAAGAATGTCTCCCTTCGTGTCGTAATAATCATCATCTAAATTAGAAAGCTCATCCGGGGTATGTAGAAAAGTCTCAATCTCTTCCAAAATGAAATATCCTCCTTCAAAAGGAGTGAACGAGGGGGAAGAAGAAGCGATGATAGGATCCGAAGGAGTAGGATTGCCACTCGTCGAACTATCCAAAAATCCGAGCACTTCTTGAGCATACTCCTCAGAAGCAACGTCTATGACATTGAATTGATGAACCATTAATTACGGGAGTATCTCGAAGTGTGCCCGAATTTAAACGTAATGGACTCATCATTGACTCGAAGTGTTAACTCTTCGCCATGTACATCGATTAAAGCTCGTGCCGTCCTCAAGAAAGGTCTCCCGAGGATGAGAGGAACCCGAGGATCGACATCGTAATCAACTACAACAAAGTCGGCTGAAAAATAAAACTTTCCTACTTTTACAAAAACATCTTTGGCAACTCCTTCTGAATAAGCAACCGATCGGTTTGCAAGCTCGAGTGTCATGCGAGTCAAAGTAAGTTCCGGGAGCAAAAGCTTCTTCCACACAGAAAGAGGCATTAGATTAATGCTAGCACCAAGATCGGCTAAGGCTAAACACTCATCTAGCTTCGAAAAATCACATGGGATAAGAAACTTGCCAGGGTCTCCAAGATTTTCGGGCAACTTCTTAAGGAGCACCGCCGAGCAATTCTCATTTTACGGAGTACTTGCTAATTTAAATATTTTTTCCTTATTACTTAGAA
>BQNB010184647.1:0-12290 GCA_026074375.1 Tanacetum coccineum
AACAAAAAGGATGAAGACCAAACTGTAATTCGTAATAAAGCACGACTTGTAGCTAAAGGTTATGCTTAGGAAGAGGGTATTGATTTTGAAGAATCATTTGCTCCAGTTGCTCGCTTGGAAGCTGTTCGGATTTTCATTGCATATGCTACACACAAGTCTTTTCTAATTTATCAGATGGACGTGAAAACGACATTTCTTAATGGTCCATTGAAGGAGGAGGTTTATGTTGCACAACCAGACAGGTTCGTTGATCCTGATCATCCAGAAAAGGTTTACCGTCTAAGGAAAGCTCTATATGGATTAAAACAAGCTCCAAGAGCCTGGTATGATGAACTCTCAAATTTCCTAATATCTAAAGGTTTTACTAAAGGTACCATTGACCTGACTTTATTCATGATAAAATACGGGGAGGACATTCTGCTTGTGCAAATTTACGTTGATGACATTATTTTTGGGTCCATAAACCCAAAATTTTCTAAACAATTTGAAAAATTAATGCACAGTAGATTTGAGATGTCCTTAATGGGGGAAATGAAATTCTTTTTAGGACTTTAAATACACCAATCCCCACGAGGTATCTTTATCAATCAGGCAAAGTATGCTTTAGAGATACTTAAAAAACATGATATGGAAAAAGGACAAAGCATTGGTACACCAATAGCTACAAAACCTAAATTAGATGCAGACTTGAGTGGTGAACCTGTAAACCAAACTGACTACCGTAGTAAAATCGGGTCACTCATGTATCTGACATCTAGTAGACCAGACATAGTGCAAGCAGTATTTTATTGTGCAAGATATCAAGCAAGACCGACTGACAAACACCTCAAAGAGGTTAAAAGGATCTTTCGATACTTAAGGGGTACCATAAACATGCCGGATGCATTGATACTCATACCTCTGGTATCCGAAGGGTTCTGGCTTTGAACTAACAGCTTTTTCAGATGCCGACCATGCTGGATGCATTGATACTCATAAAATAACTTCTGGAGGAATACAGTTCCTAGGTGATAAGTTAGTCAACTGGATGTCAAAGAAGCAGGACTGTACTGCAATGTTATCCGTAGAGGCTGAGTACATGGCGTTATCTGCAAGTTGTGCTCAAGTAATGTGGATGAGGACACAACTTAAAGATTATGGCTTCAATTATAACAAAATACCGTTATACTGTGACTCTCAGTCAGCCATAGCAATCTCATGCAACCCCGTGCAGCACTCCCGTACCAAGCATATCCATACTCCGTATCATTTCATCAAGGAACATGTTAAAAATGGTATAATTGAATTGTTCTTTGTCAGAACAGAATACCAATTGGCTGATATGTTTACTAAAGCCTTACCCGAAGATAGGTTACAGTATCTTGTCAGGCGAATTGGTATGAGATGTTTGACTCCAGCAGAACTGGAGGTTCTGACAAATGAATCTGCTTGATACTTCATCAAACATCGACATGTACATATTTTTGAAAAAAGAAATATACAAAAATATAAAATTTCAAAAAGAAAAATACAAAATAAAAAAATCAGAAAATGTTTCACAAAAATATTCTTCTTGACATGTCTCTTGGAATCGATAACATTTACGTACCTAGAAATGTTGATTAATATCGACACGGGCGTGTAAATGAAGTTCAAACAAGAGTTTTAAATGCTTACAAAACATGTCATTTCTAATTTTCTTTATGACTTGTAATTGCTCTCAGATTGCAACTCAGACACGAACGACAAAGGAGAGTGTACACATAAGTGTGCTTATCCTTACCGTTAGAAGATAAGTCTCCTAACATTTGGTTTTTCAAAAAGTTGAACACAATTTTTCAAGAATTTCTTAATAATGATTCAAAATCTTTCAAAATTGTGTGTTCAAGACTCCATCCCTCATATTGTTTTATAAGACAATTATTCTACATTTGGTGTCATTTTTAAATGAGTCAATGTTTGAGGGGGAGTTTTTTGAAAAACAATGTTTTAATGATTGTTGGATACATCATAACATGACAATTCTTATGTATTCAACACATTATAAAAAGTCTTAATAACATCTAAGAAATAATAATGACTATTAAATAGATTGGTTATTATAAGATGAATAGGCGGTTGAGCATAATTTTTCAAGAATTCTTAAATGACAATTCATAATCTTTCAAAATTGTGTGCTTAACAATGCTAACCCTCAATTTTATATTCATTTTACAACTTGGTATCATTTTTTTTGGTGTCAAACATATGTAAAATTGAGGGGGAGCAATTTCAGTTCCACATAACTCATGCTGTAACAATTTTCTCCGCATAGAATTTTCAAGTCAAATTTTAATCACCTGGTATTTCAAAAACTAAGTGCATTAGTATTTAAAATAAGGGGAGAAATGTAATTAAATGTGATCTTGAAAATAATAAGTGATCTAATCGACTCAAAGTGCTTGATACTCTTCGGAAAAGGTTTTATGGTTCGATCTTATACCCAACAACATCTTAATTTCACGATGATTCTGAAGTCATAAGGTGGTTAGGTTAGGAATTAGTCCTATGATCCAACCAGAACCGGAGGGATCTACCCAAGGACACTTCATAGATTAGAAATAGCAGTCCTTAGGTATGATTAGAGATGGATGAGTTTAAGGGAATAATGCCGACTAAGATTGAGCTAACACTGGAACAATCACAACAAGGTGTTAGTAATGACGTCTTGGTAAGCATTGAAGGGGTTGAAGAATGAAAAAGAAATGTATGGATAAAGGGTGAAAAGAAAGAAGCCCTCCTTACACCTTAGGCAGAAACCGGGTCTATACATAATCTATTAGTTTTCACAAAAATGAATTCTGATATTGAAGAAAGACGTCATGGACCTAGTGATGTAATGCACAACCCTTCCCAGCTATTCGAGTTTATCTCAATAGAAACTTGTCTCATTTGTCACGGAGATACACACGTTATCTATTGACATCTCACTCCGAGATTGTTGATATTGAATAGGTGGCAGTCAGCTCCAGCCTTCGATTACTAAAACCAAAACGTACTAATTGAGTCTAGAGCCAAGAGATTAATAAATAAATCTCATTAGGACACATTCCATGTCAAACGCTTGTTGAACATCATCAAGTTCACAAGCTATTAACAAGAGTCCTACGCATTATCCTTATGATTTTGCCAGAACATCCGAGTGATACTAATGTATTCATAATGCAGATGGAAATCCTGCTTGAGCCAACTTCAAACAAGCTCATGGTAGGTGACTTGCGCGATTCTATATGAATCAAACTTGTGTCAACTGGAAAGAAATGATGGTGCGATTCTATGTGAATCAAACTTGTTCCGGTAAATGAATTGTTGGCTTAATCAGAAAGATAGTAACTATCTGATTCACTCTTATCGTGTTGTCTGCTTTGAGACGTTTTGGTAATGAGAACTAGCAAGCATGGTAAATTTAATACATCTGTGTTAGAAGATCCTACGCTTTAAGCTGGAAACCCTGTCAAGGAGATTCTTTGAATCTACCTGATCACAAGTACAATATTTATACTGTAAAACGGTCCTACAAAAATGGAGGTTAATCTAACCAAATCTGGACGAATGACAAAGCCATATTCGTCCACACGCTTTATTGCTAATTGTTTTATTTTAGGATTCATATAAAGATGGAGATGGAGATGCCTCATCCTAGCTGAAGTTGGATTCATTACCACATGCTCATGCTAAAACTACAAAGACATACTATAAGCATCAAGATTCAATAATCAAGAAAGCTCAAGAATTAAAGACAAAGACATTCGCAAACTCTGATATTCAAGATCTTCCTTTAAGATATCAATTATATCAAGGGAGATTGTTAGCAAGCTTTCAAGATGATGCAAAGTATGAGCATGTTGGTCAAGACACAAGATCGTAAGATGGCAAAGACGACAAAGATAAGCAAGGAAAAGATTTAAAGATCTCAAACGTAAAGACAAAGTCAAAAGACAATGACAAAGGCTCAAGATCAAAGATCACAAAGCATGACGGAACAAGCCTACAACAAAGACAGAGACCAAGATCACAAGAGCTTAACGACAAAAGTAATCTCATTTGATCTCATAAAGGAGTGTCACAATGAACTCACTTCGGGGGAGATTGTTAGCCTCAAAATATTAAGTCGAATAATGAAGTTCGTTCATTATGAATAGTAGGTCTTGGTCTTTATTTATATAATGTTGTAATAGGCTAGAAAGGGTAAACAGGCTTATTTATGGAATCTAATCGGTCACGTGTTATGGGCTAAAGCCTAAAATAATTCCAAGTAATCTCGAGCCCGACCCATAGAAAGCCCATAGGCATGAAAGCCTCATGGTGCAAGTATAAATACCCCTCTCTAAGTGTGGAGAGGGTGTTGGTCTTATTTGTATTTTGTGCAAGTAATTCAACCATCTCTCTACTTTCTCTCTCTCTCTCTTGTTTCTCTCTTTACAATTCTTCTTATCATCTCATCTTATTTTCTTATTTAATTCAAGTAACCAAATATGGTTATGTAAGTGATTTGTGTGGCTCCGACAACATTGATATTCTTTTAAGTACTAAAGAATAGATTCCGCATACTCTTAGTATCAACAAAGTTTCTAGCATAGTTATCTTGAATCTATTTAATACAACTAACCCTTTTACAAGGTTTGCAAGATCTAGTTGGGATTAACACTAAAGGCATCAATTATCTTGGGTACCAAAGGTGGATACCTGAATATTTCATAGGCTTAGAATGCTCACAATTTAGTAGAATAGGTTATGCTAGTTATAATGTCAATCCGGTTAGATTTGCCTTACTAAGAGCATTTTTTATTAATTTACATTTTTTTTGAAAACATATATCTATTAATTTTTTCATAAAATATTAGTTGAAAGAAAATTTTTTAACAGGGCAAACAAGGAGGGATATGATTAATTTTCGTATTAGGCTCCCCTCCACACTTAAGTTAAACATTGCCCTCAATGTGATAACTGATAACAGAGAAAATAGGGAAAAACAGTACTTCTCGGGGCATAGGGAAATGCATAGCTGCGAGTTATTCTTGAGCAAAGTTCATAATTTTCCATATCTTTAAGCTAAATTACCTGTATAAGAGTAAACACACAAAAGCATACAAAAAGAAAATATTTTTGTTGGTTTTTTTAGATAATAAAAGATATTAGTAGAAGAATGGAGGAGGGACTCCTTCACACTTAAGTAAAGCACGGGTTGCCTCCCGAGAAGTGCTTAATTTTTAAGAGAGTCATTAGCTAGACTCGTACTTTGGGAGTCATTCTTTGGGAAGAAGGGTGTAACTGCTTCCTTTGGGTTATTATCTTTTTCATGATATAGTTTAAGTCGATGGCCATTGACTATGAATGTCTTTCCATCTTTTCCATAAAGTTCAACATATCCGGATGAATATTGGTGTTTCACTACATAAGGTCCTAACCATCGAGATCTAAGTTTGGGTTGTTTAAATTTGTACTTTGAGTGGAAGAGCAGAACTTTGTTTCCTTTTTTGAATTCTTTTCTCATTCTTAATTTTCTGTCATGCCAGACTTTGGTTCTTGCTTTGTATAAACGAGAGTTTTCATAGGCTTGGTGTCTAAGTTCGTCTAACTCGTGTAATTGAAACATTCTTTTCTCACCAGCAGTGATGAGATCTGGGTTGCAGTTCTTCAGAGCCCAGTATGCACGGTGTTCAATTTCGAATGGTAAGTGACAGTTCTTTCCATATATTAGTTTGTAAGGTGTGGTACCGGTAGGTGTTTTGTAGGCAGTGCGAAAAGCTCACAAAGCGTCATCAAGTTTTCTTAACCAAATAGCAGGATTGTCTTTCACAGTTTTTTCAAGAATTCTTTTAAGAGCTTTGTTCGTGTTTTCAACTTGACCACTGGTTTGAGGATGATATGATGTAGAGAAACGGTGGTTAACTCCATATCTTTTCATGGTTTTTTCCATTATTTTGTTGCAGAAGTGAGTACCTCAGTCGCTGATTAGAGCTTTAGGAATTTTGAAATGGCAAAATAGTTTCTTCAAGAAGGTGATAACCACTCGTGCATCATTGGTTGGTAAGGCTTGAGCTTCAGCCTATTTAGATACGTAATCAACAATGACAAGAATGTATTCAAACTTATATGATTTCGGGAATGGTCCCATAAAGTCGATACCCCATGTGTCGAAGATTTCACATACTTGGATGTTATTCAAGGGCATCTCATTACGTTTTGATATATTTCCCATTTTTTGACATGCTTCACATAAGCAGACTAGAGTATGAGCTTCTTTAATGATTGTTGGCTAGTAAAATCCTGAATCAAGGACATTTTTAGCAGTTATGTTAGGTCCATAATGTCCACCAGTTGGTCCATGGTGACATTGATCTAAGATAGTTCGAGTTTCTGGTCCAGATATACAGCGTCTGATCATACCGCCATAACATACTTTGAAGAGATAAGGTTCTTCCCAAAAGTAATGTTTGAGGTCAGAGAAAAATTTATTCTTTTGCTGATATGTCATTCCTTTTGGTATAATATCACCAACCAAATAGTTTGCAAAGTCTGCAAACCATGGTTCATCTTTGGTGTAGATTTCCATAAGGGTTTCTCCAGGAAAGTTTTCATCGACTTCACTGTCATCGCTTGTTTCATCATTTTCAATTCAGGATAAGTGATCAGCAGCAACATTTTTTATACCTTTTCTGTCTTTGATTTCTATGTCGAATTCTTGTAAGAGTAAGATCCATCGAATAAGGCGTGGTTTAGCATCTTTCTTTTTGAATATGTGCCTTAAAGCTGAATAATCGGTGTGAACAATAGTTTTTGATAGAATTAGATAGGATCTGAATTTGTCAAATGCAAAAACTACAGCCATAAGTTCCTTTTCGGTTATGATGTATTTTTGTTAAACGGGATTAAGGGTTTTGCTTGCGAAGTAGATCGGGTGAAATTTTTTACCATCTTTTTGACCTAAAACGGCTCCTACAACGAAATCACTTGCATCACACATAAGTTCAAACAAAATATTCCAGTTTAGGCTTACGATCACAGGAGCACATGTGAGTTTCTCTTTTAATAATTCAAATGCTTTTTGACATTCATCATCAAAATCAAATGGAGTATCTTTCTCAATCATTTTAGTAAGAGGTCGAGCAATTTTTGAGAAATCTTTAATGAAATGTCGGTAAAAACCGGTATGTCTGAGAAAGCTTCTAATACCCTTAATATTGGTAGGGGTTGGAAGTTTTGAGATTACGCCGATCTTTGCTTTGTCGACTTCAAGTCCGGCGCTAGACACCTTGTGCCCGAGCACAATTCCTTCCTTGATCATGAAGTGACATTTTTCCCAATTAAGGACAAGATGGGCATCTTTACAACGTTGGAGCATTTTATCAAGGTTGTTTAGACATGTGTCGAAAGAGTTTCCGAATACAAAAAAATCATCCATGAATACTTTGACTGATTCTTCGATCATATAGTGAAAGATTGCCAACATGCCCCTTTGGAATGTGGCAGGAGCATTACATAGACCGAAAGGCATTCGCCTATAAGCGTATGTGCTGAAAGGACATGTGAATGTTGTTTTTTCTTGATCATTAAGATCGATAGGAATTTGAAAATATCCAGAAAAACCATCTAGGAAACAGAAGTATTTATTTCATGCGAGTCTTTCTAGCATTTGATCCATAAAAGGTAAGGGAAAATGATCTTTTACAGTTGCTTCATTGAGTTTACGATAATTGATGCATACTCGACAACCCGTAACGGTTCTTGTTAGAACAAGTTCATCATTCTCATTTGTAACAACTGTAATACCTCCCTTTTTTGATACACAGTGAATAGGACTAACCCAAGGACTATCGGCAATTGGATAAATAATACCGGTATCCAAGAGTTTTATGATTTCTTTCTTAACAACTTCCTGCATGTTTCGATTTAACCTTCTTAGTTTTTAGACAACTGGTTTCTTATCATCTAAAAGTTGTATCTTGTGTTTGCAGAATGATGGGCAAATACCAGGAATATATGTTGTTTTCCAAGCAAAAGCTTGCTTGTGCTTTTTTAGAATGAATACAAGTTTGTTTTTCTTTTCTTTGGTAAGCTGAGATGATATGATAACAGGAAGAAAAAAGGGTTCTTCCAAGCATACATATTCTAGATATCAGGAAGGGGTTTAAGTTCAAGATCCGTATGGGGTTCTTCAAGAGATGTTTTGATTTTATAATCTGTGTTGATAGTGATTTTTTCATATGGTGGTTCTTCGGTGTCGGATTTAGAGTCAGAGTTTACATCAGCAGTCATTGCTATGAATTCATCAAATTCAGCAAAGATTTCTTCTTCGAGAAGGGTTCCTTCGATGGAATGAAGAATTTTACTACCTTGGTCTAGAAGAGCATCGAAATCTTCCTCTAAGATTTCATTAATAACATCTATGCTAAAACAGGTATCATCATTTGAATAAGAGTGTTTCATCGCAGAATCGATATTGAAGATCATTTGTTTAGTTCCAACTTCAAGATTGAGTTGTTTCTGTTTAACTCGAATTATTGCATCAGCAGTGTGAAGAAATGGTCGTCCTAAAATGAGGGGAACTTTACTATCTTCTTCCATTTTGATAATAACGAAATCAGCACGAAAGGTGAATTTACCAACTTCAACGAGCATATTTTTAGCGATTCTAACAGGGTATTGGAATGATCTGTCGGCTAATCTTACGCTCATTTTGGTAGGTTTTAGAGTTTCAAGATATAATTTGGCATATAATGAATATGGCATAAGGTTAATGCTAGCACCAAGATTGGCTAAAGCATTGCAGGAGAAGGTTTTGTTAAAATTACATGGAATAAGAAAACTTCTGGGATCTCTGAGTTTGGGTGGAACTTTATTTTGGATCATTTCTGAACTTTCACCGCTTAAGAAAGCGACAATGATTTGTTTGATTTTGTATTTGTTGCTTATGAGTTCCTTGAGAAATTTTCCATAATTAGGCATTCTGGCTAAGACGTCAATAAGAGGTACATTGATTCGAACGACACGGATCATGTAAAGAAATTTTCCGTATTGAGCTTCCATTTTTTCTTTCCTTAAACGTTGAGGGTAAGAGATTTTTGGTTTGTATGGTTTGGGTAACGGTGTTTCTTTAACTGGTTTTGGATTTTGAGTCTTTGGTTTAGGTGTAGGTTCTTCGTCTTCATCATCGCTATCAAAGTTGGTAGGGTTTTTTAGAATTGTTTTGTTGATCATTTGGGTTTTTTGGTGGGTTATAGGATTTACCACTTCTTGTGAATACGACATTCACATGCTTATTACAAGTTTTTGGTGGTTGATAGGATTTAGAGTTGTGCCCTTTTGGGTTTGGTTGAGTGTTACTTGGAAGAGATCCAGAAGGTCGACCAGATTGCTTGTAAGCAAGTCTGTCGAACTTAGTCTCAAGATTCTGGATTGAGGCTTGATGATTTTTAGCTACGGGTTTGAGTTGGGTTTTGAGGTCCATGAACATTTCTTTGACAAAAGCGTAGGTAGATTGTTGAGATTTCATAAAATCATTGAATTGTTTCTAAAGATCGTATGGTTTATCATCGATATTGGATTGGTAGTTGTTGTAACTACTCCATTCGTTTGAACGCTAATTATTGCGATTCGAGTCTCGGTCACAGTAATCATTGTAAAAACGAGTCTTACGGAAGGTTTGCATGAATTTTGATTCTTCTTCTCGAGACATAGGTATTTCATCGAGATCGGGTTTTGTCTTTTTAGCATTGGACTGGAGTTCTTTGTACTGAGCATTCATTTTCAGGGTCATGACATCCATTCGAGCCATAATTTTATTAGTATCAGAATTACTGCTACTTCCATCGGTGAAAGCAACGGTTTTCTTAAGATATGATTTGGTCTTTTGATTTTTAGCCCAATCGAGCTTGAGTAAGACTTTATCTTTGAGAAGCTGATAAGCTTGATTTGGTGTTTTATAGAGGAAAATACCACGAGCTACGACATTCAAAACTTCTTAGGTTATTTCGCTGAGACCATGATAGAAGATTTTGATAATATTGCCTTTGGATAGATTGTGACTATAACAACCCAAGAATTTTCATCAACTGCAAAACCTATTTTACTATTATCACAATTATACGGGGAAATTTTTTGCTTGATTACATTACTTATATATCTCAGTGTGTCATAACTAAAGTAGACGAGCTCACGCAACCTATCTAGGGCAATCCTATCTTCATATATGTCAAGCAAACATCATAACATGTCAAGTCAATATCATCCTATCATCATTACAAAGTACATTATTCCTGTACCATTCGCAACGTTATAACTAAACGGGCTTTAAACCATTATCATATACCTCTAAACCCTAATTCCATGAAAGATTAATATCTAAAGTAAATGTACAAGCTACTAAAGCATATGTACAAATATAATAACATCTCATATGAATATACATTCTATCCAAAGAAAGGTACAAGTCCTTAAAAGCTCAATATACAAGTCATTAAGCATGATCTCTAAAATAGCCGTTTTACCTCCAATTTCTTCATCACCACTTATGTACAAGCTACTATACTCATTCTACAATGTGTAAACCCTAATTATTCTATTCATAAGCCTTCACACACATATTTACACTCAAAACCCTAATTCAAAACCCTAAACCCTAAAACCAAGCTAGATTCTAAACCATGACACGTTTCTTCATTTTTATCCATTGTAAACCTAAACCAACTCTCAAATAAGTTTTAATAACTTAATTTATAACATTATCAATCATTTTCAAACATCATTCCATCATCATTTCATCATTCTACTTCAATTACACAAGAAATAAATCCAGGAAACCCTAATTGTACCCTAATTGTGATTTTGACCCGTTTACTCATTTTCAGACCATCTCATTCTCAAGTAAGCAACCAAGAGTCATTGTAAACCCATAAAATGAGTTTACAAACCTTTATCCATCATTAACCATCCTTGCTTCAACAATGTACGAGAATTACAAAGCTAGAAAACCCTAAAAGCCTTATATGAACCCTAATTCCAAGCTACGGCTTATTCTTTCAATTTCAACCCATTTTAACTAAAACCAATGATCAAACTTCATTGATAATACTTTATTTAAGATCTAGGATCTGTATTCCATCATTCCTAATCAAGATTACACAAATTATAAGCCAAGGAAACCATAAAAACCCTAATTGAGCCCTAGTTGAACCCGTGACCCCATTTCTTCAATTCTAACCCGTTTTAACCCAAACCAATTGCTAATCCTTGCTAATCCTTCCTATATCAGACCTTGGCTACATATATTAGCTATCCTTAATCAAGTACACACGAAATAAAAGCTTGAAAACTTGTGAAAACCATGCCAAGTCCAAAACAGACCCGCACCCCATTTTTAGCTTATTTAACCCATTTTAGCCCTAACCATGTGCAAGGAACTTGCATAAACTCCTTATAGAAACCCTTAAGCAGCTTACCCACCTCCTTATACCTTTCCTTGGTCAAAAATCAAGCCACATGAGTCTCTTTTAAACCATAACAGCCGCGACATCCATCTAGGGTGTCCACACCATCAACCTACAATCCTAGCTCATACAACTCACACCATAGCTCCCACACATCACCTACTAGACCCTACACATGTCCATGAACAGATCCTAAGTGTTACTTAACCTCCTTGGTCTCAAACTAGTATAAATAGGGACCTTATGTCTTCATTCCAATTTGCACCACATCTCTTCTTTCTCAAACCCATAAGGCAGCAATCCTTTGCTCTAATAGATCCTAAGTGATCTTAAGAAGGCTCAAGTACAGAAAGGAAGCAAAAGAAACCAAGAAACGAAGCCCGGGAGTCGTTACTCTAGCCGTACGAAGCCGAAAGTCCCGATTCTGACCCGTTTCCACCATTTTTGATCCTTGAAGCTCAAACCCAGGTTTTGAATGTTATAATTCTGCTACTACACCCTTATAATGTTCATATGATCCTAAATATACTCTTGTTAAAGTCTCATAACCCAATTCATGCTCATTTTCCGTTTTGATCCAAAACCGTACACACAAAACCCTAATTTCGTGTTTTTCTTAAAACTAAATGTTATAATGATTAAATATTGTTATAATCTATCCTAGCATGCTTAACTAATGTTAAAATAACTACTTTATTGATTAGTGAAGGAATTTGAACTTAAAACCCGCGCGTTTACGTTTTGAAACCCTAATTTGACCCGTTTTGCTTCCTAGCTTAACGAATCATTATTTTAAACTTGTGTTGCGTTAAAACTTCATGTTTTAGTTTATTATAACTTATA
>BQNB010184650.1:0-12290 GCA_026074375.1 Tanacetum coccineum
ATTGGACACAAAAGCACACATTTTCTATTCTTTTGGCATTTTTATGGCTTTTATTTGGCAAAATCCCGGGTAATTTAATATACAATTTAGCTAATATCAAAGCATAACTGGAAAGAAAGAAGAATCTAGAGCATTAGTGACAGTTGATGGAGAATGTGTTGACTGGACAACTCATTCAGAAGATAATGATAACTATGCTTTCATGGCTAACAACAGCACATGATCAGACACTCAGTTTCTTGTTCAAGTGATTATGAAAATCCACCTTTGCATAAAAGGTTCATTAAAACTTGTGAAATGCAAGCAGTTCCTCCACCCATGACTCAAAATATACATATGGTCCAGAAAAGACTCAACCAACTGAACCTGACTCCCAAACTAATGAAGTTGATGCCTGTGACTCTAACATTAGTACAGAAACATCTGAATTAGTGTTTGAACCAGTTGTCAATGAATCACATGTAGAAGTTCAACCTAAGGTTTGGTCTGATGCTCCTATCATTGAGGAGTATGAATCAGATAGTGATGATGATGATGAGAATGTGTATGTAAAAATAGAAGATCTTGACACACCTAGTTTTGCTACCAAGCATGTAAAAACTCCTAGTGAAAATGTTAAGAATAGTTCAACACATAGTCAAAAACCTAAGGTTAACAACAAACAATTGGAGAAAGGGATTACTGAAAGAGCATGTTTTGTCTGTGGGAGTTTTAGTCATTTAATAAGAGATTGTGATTATCATGTTAAACTGGCTAAACAAGTTGAATTAAACAAACAAAATATGTCTAAGGGTAATAGTACTGAGGTGAGAAAACCAATATGGAAAAATGTTCAAAGGGTAAATCAACAAAATCAATTTGTAACTTTAGCAGTACAAACAAGAACTGGAATTAATCCAGTTAATACTGCTAAAGCTAGCAGTACTAAAAGAGTTAGTACTGCTAGACAAAAAGTTAACAAACAGACAGTACTAACTAGCACTGCTTTGAAAGTTAACACTGTTAAGCCCATTGTGAATGGTGTTAGACCAATAAATGTTTTTCACAAAACTCATTCACCATCAACAAGGCCTTTCAAAAGAACAACGGTACTAAAAACAAATTTATCAAACCAAAAGGTTTATACTATTAAGGTAAAAGAAGTTAGTACTATTGAAAAAAAATGGAATACTGCTGTAAATGGAGAACACCAGGATACAACAATAATATTCTCTCCAAATACAATGGTGGATCTAGCCTTAGAAATTATTCAACTTTCAAAGATCCACTAGGCAGACTCAAGCCCCAACAGGCTTGGGTCCCTAAGAGAGTCTAATCACTTTCTTTTAAATGTGCAGGATAATCCACATAGAAATCTTCAGAATAAAGGAATTATTGATAGTGGATGTTCCAGGCACATGACAGGGAACAAGGCTTACCTTGCTGACTTTCAAGACTTTAATGGTGGCCCTGTTGCCTTTGGAGGTAGTAAAGGTTATATTACTGGTAAAGGGAAAATAAAAACTGGTAAGTTAGATTTTGAGGATGTAAGCTTTGTGAAAGAACTTCAACCTTTCAATCTCTTTTCAGTGTCACAAATGTGTGACAAAAAGAACAAGGTTCTGTTTACTGACTCTGAATGTCTTGTTTTGTCTCCTGATTTTAAGTTACCTGATGAAAATCAAATATTACTTAAAGTCCCCAGACAAAACAATATGTACAGTTTCAATTTAGAGAACATTGTTCCTTTAGGAGGTTTGGCTTGTTTAATTGCAAAGGCTACAACTGATGAATCTAACTTATGGCATAGGAGGTTGGGTCATGTTAATTTCAAAAACCTAAACAGACTTGTGAAGGGAAACCTTGTAAGAGGTTTACCTACAAAGCTTTTTCAAAATGACCACACTTGTGTTGCTTGTCAGAAAGGGAAGCAACACAAAGCTTCTTGTAAGGCCAAGTTAGTTAGCTCTATTAGCCACACCCTACAATGTTCATTGGAATTGTTTGACCTACATCTGTTAGGAGTTATAAACAATAAGGACCTGATTGTTTGGTTTATCATGATGATTTTAGAGATTTAGTTGGTCATTTTTCTTAAGAACTTAAGGATGAAACTAGTGCATACTTAAGTCTTTTTAAGACAATTAGAGAACCAATTGATTCAAAGTTAAAAAACTATTTGATGTGTAAGGAACAGAATTTAAAAACTGGGTATTATTGAATTTCTGTGGGTTAAAAGGATCAAGAGGGGAATACAGCAATTGCCAGAACTCTTCAACAAAATGGTTTTGTGAGAGAAAGAACATGACCCTAATTGAGGCAGCAGGACATGTTGAGATTCATTTTTACCTAACACTATTTTGGGCTGAAGCAGTTAGTACTGATTGTTTGTTCTAAACAGGGTATTTGTGACCAAGGCTCATAATAAGACACCTTATGAAACTTTTTAATGGTAAGACAACAACTATATAGTATATATAAGGACCTTTGGGTGTCATGTGACCATCTTGAACCCATTGACCACTTGGGCAAGTTTTGCTGGAAAAATCTGATGAGGTTTTTGTTGGGTATTTTCTCTACAAAGCAAGGCTTTTAGAGTATACAATTTACAAACCAAAAAAGTTGAAGAAAATCATGCACATAAAATTCTTAGAGAACAAAAAAAATAAATAAAAAAAAACCCCAATGATGCAGGGAAATGACCAACATGGCTTTTTGACTTGATTACTTGACTGATTCTATGATTATCATTCTGTTAGTCAGTGATCAAGCTAACCTTTATTGCAGGTAACAAGAATCTAACCATTAATACAGCACAAAAGATAAAATGAAGCTGGTGATCTGAAAAGTAGATTGAATCTGTTCATGACTGCTTTGAACTGCCAATATGGCTTTCCTTCTTCTTACACAAAATCATCTGCTTCAAATCAGAAAATAAGAGAGGAGGTCCAAGGAGAGAGGAGAACAAGTCTTTTAGGATGATATTGCAAGACTTCAAAGCAAGAAAGGAAGCTAATGAGGAAGCTGAAGCTCTCAGGTAGGAATATTGAACAAGAAAATGAGAATTGTTTTCTTCAGGCAGGAGCTGCTAAGATAGTAGTACTAAAATTTTAGTACTGTTAGCACAACAGGTAAAGCTAGCGGTACTAACCTTGTTAATACTGTTAGAATACCAGTTAGTACTGCCAGTACTGACTCAACCAATTCCCAAGAAGATGACTCTGAAATACCTCCACTTGAGGATATTCATGAAGATACTACTGATGGTATCTTTACACATTCATCTTATGATGATGAGGGTGCAGAGGCATGATTCACAAATTTGGAAAAACAGTTGTGAAGTTAGTCCTATTCACACAATCAAGAATTATTCCCTTTCATCCTTCAGCACTTATTCTAAGGAGAATCCAACTTCAGCAGTACAAACAAGAAGCAAATAAATAAAAGTTCTGAAGCTCATGCTTTGTTAGTTATTTAAAAAGCAAAGGAGAACATTCTATAAGGACTTTCATCATTGTTTATTTGCTTGTTTTTTATCTCAACAGAAACCAATAACGATTGCAGAAGTCTTGAAGATGAAAGCTGGGTTTGATGCTATGCTATGAAGATTGTTGCATTGAGATTCAAAAAGTTGGATCCTTGTAGATTTCCTATGGGATAAAAAGGGGCTATCGGTACAAAGTGGGTGTACCGAAATAAGAAGGATGAAAGAGGAGTGGTTGTCAGGAACAAAGCTAGATTGGTTGCTCAGGGACACAGGCAAGAGGAAGGAATAGACTATGATGAAGTTTTTGCTCCTGTGGCTAGGCTTGAAGCCATAAGGATCTTTTTAGCATTTGCCTCGTATATGGCGATTTTTTGGTCTATAAGATGGATGTGAAAAGTGCCTTTCTCTATGGCAAGATTGATGAAGAGGTATATGTGTCTCAACCACCAGGTTTCCTAGATCCTAAGTATCCTGAGAAAGTCTACAAAGTGGTTAAAGCTCTGTATGGGTTACAGCAGTCCCAGAGCATGGATGCTACTTTATCACTTTCTTGTTATACGAATGGATACAAGAGAGGGATAAAAAAACATTGACAAAACTCTCTTCCATAAAGAAGGACAAAACATGTAATATCATGTTAGTTCAAGTCTATTGGGATGATATTATTTTTGGTTTTACAAAGAAGTCTTGGTGTGAAGAGTTTGAGGCATTATGAAGTGTAGATTTCAGATGAGTTCAATGGGAGAGCTTCACTTTCTTCTTGCCTACAAGTCAACAGAAACCAGAATGTATATTTATTAGCCGGGGATATGTAATGTTGTGAAATCCTGAAGAAGTTTGACTTTGCAACTGTTAAGACTGCCAGTACATACCAATTGAGACTCAGGAAGCCTTTAGTCAAAGATGAGGAAGACAGTGTGTTGATGGTCATCTCTATAGGTCAATGATTGGATCCTTAATTGTGATGTGATTGCTTCTAGGCCTAACATTATGTTTGCAGTCTATGCTTGTTCTAGGTTTCAGGTCACTCCAAAGACCTCTCATTTAAGTGCTGTCAAAAGAATTTTTAGGTACCTAAAGGGCAAACCCAAACTGGGCCTTTGGTATATTGAGTGTCTTCAATTTTGACTGGATTCCTACTAGATAAGGATTATGCTGGAGCAAATCTTGTCAGGAAAAATCCACAACAGGGAGGTTGTCAATTCTTGGCGGAGACTCATTACTTGGCAATGCAAAAAGCAAACCATTGTGGCCACTTCTACAACAGAAGCCGAATATGTTGTTGCTGCAAGCTGCTGTAGGCAAGTTTTATGGATTCAAAATCAAATGTTAGCACTTTGGGGTTATCTTCTGAACACAAAGATTCTACATTGATTATGAAAGCACATTTGCATTGTAAAGAATCAGCTATATCATTCGAAGACAAGCATATTGCAATTTAGGGCACCACGTCATACGAGATGCTTATGAGAAGAAACCTCCTACAGGTGCTTATGATCCACCTCTAATGACAATGCTAGCTGATCTTTCTAACCAGGATTTAATGTTGCGATTTTAGTTCTTGGTATGTTTCAATTGGGTGATAAATCCATAAGCTACATTGGTTAAAGGGAGGCAATATGAGGTATTGTCTATAAAACCTCTCATCTCCTGAACATATCATCTCTCTCACACGCATCAGTTTCACTCATAACAACAACTATAAAACTAGTTATGAGCACTACTGAACGTGAACTAATTTTTAGTGGGTCATCTGTGGATGAAAAAGGTGAAACACACCATGGCAAATCAAACTTGTTCCAAGAAACCCCTAAACCATTATGCTCTACCTTTCTACCTTCTGTTCATTCTGAAGCAGTTTGAATGTCGGGTATACTGTTCGTGAAACTTTGGACTTCTGAAGCAGTTTGGAAATCTCATGTTTGCATTACAAGAAAGAGTTGGCCGTTGTTCAAGAGTAAGAAGATTGCTCAAGTTGTTCGTGCTTAGATTAAGAGTAAGAATTCTCTTGTGAAGCATTTTGAAGACATGAGATTATATAGACCATTCAAAGAGTATTTGCAGGTGTGGTTCAACCCACCAAGAGATATGTCTATGTCATGTTTGACAACAAAGGGGATGCGTAACAATGGAACAATGTGTGCAAGGTAAATTGGTGAGTATGGTTATTGTCGAGGGAAGTATGCATCTCAAGCAAACAATTTCAGATTAGAGATTTAGTATGCTTTTAAACTATCTCTAGAATGTATGGATACATATTAGCTGAAGTGATGCTGTCAACGCATTAAGAAGATTTAGAGAGCTCACTGAGAAGGAGTTTACTGAAGGTGCTGAAAGCATTCCTTGATACTTACATTTTTCATTTTCCCCCCTTTTTTTTTTTTTTTTTTTTTTTTTTTTTTTTTTTTTTTTATTTAATTTTTTTTCTTTGGACAGAGTTAGTATTGACCATGCAAAGGTAGTACCAGTGGGCAAAGTTTGTACCGCTAAAGAGACATTGGAGAAAAATACCGCCAAGGGTACAAAGTGAAAATTGGAACGTTTTCTTTAAAATTAGGTCTCATAAACCTATAAGAATCCATCTTAATTGCACACTTACTCAAGCAATCTCTCTAACTGACATTCTACTTTACAAGCCCTAATCTCTCTTAACGACGATCTCTTTCTTAAAAGCAACATTGGTGCCTCTTTAGTCCTGTCCTAAGACAACATGATCGCACACTTGGAAAAGACTGACTGGGATTGTTGAGTTTCATGATGTCATTGATTTTCTTCGGTGAAGTTATATTTAATATAGCTCACTGTAAGTCCTGTAGTTTTTGACACATTCGTTGAACAGTTTTGGACGTTCTGTTAGTCAAAACAATCAACAATGCTAGGCAAATAACTGCTAAAGTAGCTGGCAAAGTTGTATCTATCTCTGAGGCATCAATCCGAACTAATCTTATTTTTGATGATGCTGATGGGATGGACTCATTGCCAAATCAAGCTATCTTTGATACTATTCAGCTTATGGGATATGAAGGGGATTTAACTGTGTTAACTTTTTAAATAATGCTTCTGTTTTCACCCCAATGAGTTTTTATTTCACACAATTAATCATTGTTTAAGTTCCAAAAGTACCTCTTGGGATCAAATTCCTACAAATATTGCCACAGCTGTAATTTGTTTAACAACTAATCAAAAGTATAATTTTTCCAAATTAATTTTTGATGGTATGCTTAGACATCTAGAGGCTAAGAAGAAGTTTGTAATGTATCCTCGTTTTATTTCTATATTGTTAAATAGACAATTAGCTCATATATCTGTACCTTTAGATCACTTTCCTGTAAATAGTTTAACTAGTTTTTTTTTTTTTGGTTTTTGTTGTGATATGGTTTGGTTTTGTTTTGTTTCTTTGTTTTTCTAGTGTGGTTTATCTGGTTGGGTGTTCTTGGTTTTGTTAATTTTTGTTTGGTATTTTTTTAGTTTTTTGCTATTGTTCGTGCTTGTTAAAAGTTTTTTCTTTTTATGATTAAGAAGGGCAAACATTTCTCAGGCAAAGTTACACCTTTGTTTTGATTACTATGGTTTGGTCCAACCAACTCAGGATGAGGGTGCTTCCTCAGAGAGCCTATCTGTTGAACAACCATCACCCTCTCCTGCTCCCACTAGTGAAGTCCCAAATGAGTCACTGCCTGACTCATCTTCTGCTCAACCAAGTGAGGTACCTTTTGAGCAACAACCTGACCCTTCCCCAAGAACTTCCCAAAACCTTCACCCTGACATTCACACTCATTTTGTACCTGATCAATCCAGAACCTACTGGTGAGAATCTTGCAGATATTAATCCAATGATGCATCCATTTAGGGTTTGAGGTGACTTGTACTCTCCAAAATGTCTATGATCTTTGTATCTCTTTATGTAAACAGGTTTCAGTTCAAGCCAAGGAAATTAAACTCTTGAAGGCTAAGTTCACAAAGCTCAAGAAGCAAGCTAAACCTGTCATCAAACATCATAAAGAATATCTAAAGATTATCTCATTGCAACAAAGATTCCCAAAGAAGAGCTTCTCCAAGAAACAAAGGGTGCACAAAAAGTCTGTATCCAAACAAGGGAGGAAGAAAGCAAAAGGAGAATCAGAAGTTCACAGAGATCCTCTGTTTGATGTAATGCCTGAAGATAAATTTGATTACATAGAAACAGAAAATGCTCAAAGTGAAGGGAGGACAGGAGAAAAGGTGGATGAAGACAAGGAGTTTGATGAGGATAGACTTAGTACTGAAGATGGAGTTAGTACCGACAAGGAAGGAGTTAGTACCGACTTTGAGAAAGTTAGTACTGACAGACCAATAGTTAGTACTGATGAATCCAAAGTTAGTACTGATGAACAAGTTGAAGCTACTGGAAGAGTACCAATGAGTGTATGAAGTGATCTTTGAAAGTATGAAGAGCAAGCAGAAGGTACTGAAGGAAAAAGTTGAATGTATACTGAGGCAAATGAAAGGTACTGAAGATTTGAACTAAGGAAGAAAATTACTCTCAAAAATCCATTCAAACACCACTTCTATGATTTGGTGATGATAACATTAGCTACACTTCTCCTCAACATGAGTAAAGCAAAGCTACTTCTAAGGAAAAAGAGAAGGTGTAGAGTTGCAGGATGTTGAAGAAATTGGATAGACTAGGCCTCTTCTACAAGATCAATTCTCACATTAAAACCTCTTCCAAAGATTGAATCAAAAGAGAAAAGGATAGAAGAAGATTGAAGTGGAGATGAATCTGAAAGTGAAGATACGATGATATTCTCAAGCTGTGAAGAAATTCAAACTGCTTCGAGGAGTGATGAAGAATTGGCTAGGAAAAATTCAAGAAGATGGGAGAAGAAGAAGAAAGAAAACAAGATGTAAGAAAAACGCAACCTAAAGGAAGCTCACATTGAAAAAACTTTCGTTTGATATAAAGGCAAGGAAAGGGGGGAAAAAAAAAAAAAATAAATTTGAGGCAGACAGTATTCTTACTAAGAAGCTTCAAGAGCAGAATAGAGAGCAGTTAACAATTAGAAGAAAGAGCACGTTACTTCTTGATACAATTGTTGCTCAGTGAAAATTCCATTGCTAGACAAAGATCAGAGGAAATCATAAGTACAGACCTTCCAACCAAGATATCAATTAAGAAAATCAGATGATGACCTACTTAAAGCATGTGGGGGAATTCAAACCTTATGAGTTGAAGGAGTAGAAGTTTGAAGACATACAAGCAATGATTGAAAAAGATAAAAAGGTCAGATGAAGATTTCATTGCTATTGGGTCTGTTGATGATGAGTGATGATCACAAAATTGTATAAGAAAGATTCTCCAATGAGAAAGAGATAATAACAGGCAATCCTAATCGAAGATTGGTCAGGAGAGGGATAAAGGAGAAGAGATGTAAAGAAAGAGAAAGCACGGTACAAGGAAAAAGATGGAAGTCAAGAAAAAGAAGATTCAAACAAGATACTTCTCAAGATGACCATCTGACATTGAGAAAGAGAATGATGAGCTGTGTTGTGCTTGTCAAATAGCTCAGATGAGGACAAGGAATGTAGACTATGACATACTTGACAAGAAGTATCCATCATTGGACTGGAAGATGAGAATTTGGATCTAAACCACGTTTGATGAAATCTAAAAGATCTGAAGAGATTAATATGAATGTGGTAACCAAGATGAGTAATGGTCAAAGAGATCCTTTAGCACATTGTTCAAAGTGCTTTCAGTGTTTGACAGAAATACTTTGATGCTATAATAAACTAGTGATGGACATATATAAAGATAAAGATTACATGAGGTTTTGATAAGTTCTTTGGGAGATTTGATAATTTTGGTTCAATCTGATGAAACAAGATGGAGTTTGGAACTCACAACATGAATGGAAAGTAGTCAGTTGGAAGCTGCTAGTTCTTCAGGTGTTACACAATTTGATGACTGATGAAGGTTTAGTCGTTTCACATCGCTTATAGAGAAGAAGTTATCTTAATTTTTCTCTTTTTTTTATTTAAAAAAAAAAAATTTTTACTTTGAAAATTGGAATTATGATGCAAATGCTAAAGCTAAAATTGGAGTATGAAGAAGAAAGTACTATGGCATTGGATTGATACGATTTATCAAGAAAAGGTACTTGATGATTTAGAATTAAAGGATAAGCTGATAGAAGTAAGTATGGATTGAGTGTTGGCTAACCACCTCAAAATAAATGGTTATCATTCACTCATGCATAAAGGCATAAGTTTGGTAGTCCACAAGCAATTGGCTTGAGGTAAAGGACTTCTTCAAATACCGTTTGTGGTTTACAATTTACAAAATTGTAACGAGTTTTGGTAAAGACTACTCAAATCTATTGTTAGCTGTTAGTTTGCTAACAAACATATGGGTCTCAATGCACCATGTTATGATATGAGATTGGCTAGTCCTAAACAAACGGGATTTGGTAATGACAAATCAAATTCGTGATGGTTGAAGTTACTAAAACTGTTTGGTAAATTAAAATCAAACATATTTTAGAGAAGAGTTAATTCTATCCCAGAGCAAACGGGCTACTGGTTAAGGAACACAAATCCGTTAATGGCTGGGGCGGGATAGTTTGCCAAAAACTACAAAGCCAACTTAGTTGGATTGCAGGTGAAAAGATGTTGCTGAGTAGCTGAAAAGATGTTGCTGAATTGCTGACAAGACAAGGTTGCTGCTAAAGAAGGATAGAGTGTACAAGATTAAGAAATGATAAAGAATGTTTGGATACATCCTCTATGCGTTAAAAGAAGCTTAAAGGATTGAAGAAACATGAAGTTAAAATAGTTTAACATTCATGTTTAAGGGAGGATTGTTAGGATTAATGTTTTATTAACTTAGTACCGTCAGTACAAATAGTTAGTACTGACAGTTATACTTAGTACCGACAGTACAAAGTATTAAGTACTGTTAGTTAGTTAGTACCGTTAGTAGAAAGTTAGGTAGTACCGTTGAGAAGATATTTAAAAGATATTTATGAGATATTTTAGAAAAAGATATGTAAACCTTTTAGGGTTATCCTTGATAGATAAAAGGAACCCTAGGCATAGTTAGTAAAAAGGTGTAATATCATAGAGAACAGATAGTAATCATAGTTAGCAATCTGTAATCCTCAAGAACACTTTAACAAAGTTGTTATTCAGTTGTTCATTGTTCTTCTTAGTACCTGTGTTAAGATTCCGCATTAACACAAAGTATTCATAGTCATTGTTTCTACATAGTCATTTGTATTTATACATCTTGGCTATCATCCTTTATAGGCTGCAAAGATCCATTCAGGCCTTGAAGCATGCAAACTTTGACCTTGAGACCGCGGGCGATCATCATAAAGTTCAACTCAATGAATTAAATGAACTTCGTGATCATGCCTATGAGAACTCTTTGATCTATAAAGAGAAAACAAAGAGGATCCATGACTCAAAGATCAAAAACCGCGTTTTCAATGTCGGTGATCAAGTCCTCCTCTTTAACTCTAGATTAAAGATGTTCTCTGGCAAGTTAAAATCCCGTTGGTCCAGACCGTTCACCATTTCCCAAGTCTTTCCATATGGCACCGTTGAGTTATCTCAAAACTCCGGGCCAAATTTCAAGGTGAACGGTCATCGAATTAAGCACTACTTTGGAGGGGACGTACCAAAATTGGTTGTCCCGGATCTCCAAACCTTCCCCAAGGACAAATGAATTCAGGGATTGGGTCAAGCTTAGTGACCCTAAACAAGCGCTTCGTGGGAGGCACCCCATGCTTATCCTTTTAATATTTTCTTTCTTATTTCTATTGTGATTTGTACTCTTCCGTTTCTTGTTGTTTGTGCTTGTGAATTTTTGTAGGATTTACCCAAAATTTTCTGAAGACTCTCGTGTTCGGTGTTTTGTCCTGGTCCACTCGAGCTTCCTAGCCTTTGCTTGCCATTAGTTTGGGGAAATCCGATATCCTAATCTTATCAACTAACGTTTATCTTTAAGCATACTTAATAAACGGCTTAGGATTTACGTAGAGACCCTTCTTAAAACATTGAGGACAATGTTTAACTCTAGTATAGGGAGGGGGGATCTATCGATTTGATTATGCCTGCAGTCGTTGTTCTCACGTACTCCGTTTTTCCACAAAAAATTAAAAATTTTCAAAAAATAAAATAAGTGTTTTGTCATAATTTTTGACTTTTCTGCTGGGTAGAATAAGAGTAAATTTTGACCTGATCGAGCGTGTTGAGCTCTAGCTTGTTCCTTAACTTTTAGGCTAAGCGTTCGCAGATATTCACGAAGAACGAAAAATGATAGAGTTAAGTATGAGTAGGATGCTAAACAAAGATTATTTGGAAATCTTAAGAGCTCATGTATGTAATTTGTGGCTTTTTCTCCCATAAGCTCTTAACCGGATTAATATACGTGCTGTTTTTGGAGATTAAACTTAAATCAACAATTTTTATGTAGAGTATAGCAAAAAATTTAGTCTTAGTTCAAACTTATACTTGAATTTTTCAAAAAGAAGTCTTCTCTATATAAAGTAATATAAAGTTAAAAAAAATGATGATTAAATGATAGAAAATATAATTAAATAAAAGCTATGGGTTGATAAAAGTTTACTACCTCTTGCCGGCTCACAACCGATGTTGCATCCTTCTAAAAGGTCGAGGGTTACAATTGCATAAATGTTTAATATTAAGTTTAAATTAATAAATATATATTTTTTTGTTAAATTCAAATATGTTTTTGAATTTTGACTATTCTATTTTATAAGCTATGTATATTCGGGAAACCTGAGAGTTTTTGAAATCTAAGGTCCGTGAGTCCCGATAC
>BQNB010184651.1:0-12290 GCA_026074375.1 Tanacetum coccineum
CTCGTTCAAGCGCGAAAACATTAAACACCAGCAATTTAATCATAAAACAACAAATCTATAATCATAAATCCTCAATCCACAATTCTAACATTACGTAAACAATGCCACAACAATCTATTCACAATCAAACACGTATAAGTTAGCAAAAACCTAACTACTTCACTCGCGAAACAATCAAATCACAACATAACCAAATGCACAACTGAAACGCTACACAAACAATCTATTCACCAAACAAATGAATATAACTTACAAAATCCTAGCTCGTTCCCGCGTGAAAACGCTAAACATACACAATTCAATCAAAAAGCAATCCATCATTCCAACGATCATCCTACATCCAAAATTCTAACGTTATGCAAACACATATATGCTACTTCCTGCCGCAAAACCGCTACACGCACACAATTCTATCCTAAAACAGCCAAACATCACCTACATTCAATCTACCTTCCATCAATCTATCATCATCAACACGAAATCCACAATCATAGGCAAAAATGCAACAATAAACGCGCAAACGCTTATTCGTCCGAAAAACACTAATTCAATCCTAAAATGATCAAACATCACCAAAATTCAATCTACCATCCATTCAATCCATCATCATCAACGCGAAATCCACTATCTAAACATTCCTGTAACAACGCAACAACAATCTATTCACAACCTAACTACTTCAAGCCTAATACAATTCAACAAAAAAACGTAACAGAATTCAAAAAATACTCACTCGCGTCCAATAAACGCACATAATTCACTCACAAAACAATCAAAATCCACAAAAAAATGCATCAACATTTCATAAAAACATAACAGAATTCAAAAAAACACTCACTCGGGTACGCTCGGCATCAGTCGAATACCGCCTCAAAATATCCCTCATATACTTATACTTCACATCACGCGACACATTCAGCAAATTTGGCGGCAAATACCGTTCAAGCGAACTAAACAGCAACGGCGTAAACTCCATACCGAGGTCCTCATAGTTATCAGCTCTGTGGTCTTGGTTAGGGTTCAATCGGAGCCTATAGTTAGCATTTGATGGAGCCAATCCGGTAGGGACACCTGTAGGGGGGGCATTAGGGTTGCCGTTAGGGATAGGGACGGTTGCCGTTGAGTTAGGGTTATGGTTAGGGTTAGGGTTCGGTGGTGGTGATGGTGAGTCTTGTGGTTTTTCACTAGCCATTGAAATAAAAGATATTTTTTTTGTTTTTGAAATAGGGATTTGTTTTTTATGATGTGATGTTTGATTTGATTTTTATAATGTTTTGAAAACCGGACCGATCAAGTAAAGCGAAATGCGGTCGGGTTCGATGTGGTTTGGTTAAGGTAAGTGTGGCGGCGGATGTTTGTTTTGTTTTGTTGATAGGGCGATTTAGGGTTTGTGATGGGGATCGGAAGCTTCTCGAGTGATTGTCACGTGAGTAAGGCGTGATTGTGTTAGTGTTGAATGTTAATGTAGTTGATTTTGTGCGTCTTGAATTGATATGGTAATTAAGTTTTGATTGCGAGTTGAATTTTTGAAAATAATGTGTATGCCACATACATTAAAAAAATTAATTAAAATATTATACATTATGCATCGAACAATTACTATATCTTATGTCTTATAGTACTTTAAAAGTATAAGAGGGAAAATTACCCTATATAAACCGACTTCATAAATGTTGAAATAATCAATCAAAAGTAAAACAAGTAAACAATAAGTTTGTAACTATTATCTATTGAAAGACAACTCAAAGTAAGTAATAATTATAATTATACTACGAATAATAATAATAAATTATTAATAACAAGTTTTTTAGCCCGCGCTTTGCTGTGGAGCGCGGGGCTAAACGGCGTTGAATTAAGAGGAATCTCGCTTGTGTTTTCGCTGCGAGACGATGTGATTTAAGTGTGTACATTTCAAAGTAATGCAAGCAATTTAGCAAGAATTTTGCAACAATGTGCCTTGTTGCCACATTCTGGAAATTGTTCGTACAGTTGTATAGTAGTTTCAGCATTAGTAGGAAATAAAGGGATTTGCATACATATAAGAAAGTGATAGGCACAGTCCTGCAACGAATCCAAAACAATGTTTAAAATAATGCAATACATGTACATGTGTTTGGACAATACAATATGACTTTTTTTTTAACGGCGACTTTATTAGAACCACTAGCAAGGAGCTAGAAAATTACAAAGGAATCAAAAAAGGGTGTTGAAGCCAACTAACCCAATTCAAAGTTCTATTACATCTAGCTACACACCAATAAAAAGAGCGTAAAACAATATTGTCGAAAATAGCATCCTTTCGGGGAATAGGAGACGCAAAAAGGAATTGGTTCCTGAAGTTCCAAAGGCTCCACCAAAAAACGTAAAGCACGCCTTCCAACACCTCTTTCGTGAAACGGAGAAAGTCGTCCCGTCCCTAACTGAGGTCATCTTACCCGTTGCCTGGAAGAGTCTCGTAAGTCAACATAAAGTGGTGGGAGTTATGCATTCAATGTTTCGCTATGCATGAGTTAATTGCAAAAGGGAATTATACCATTGACAACAAATATCATGACTTAAATGACATGAGCATACCTTCTTTACACCTATCAGCATTGCCAGAATCCATATGGAAACCTATTTCACATAACAAATAACAAAAAATAGTCATGTAACAGAAAAGAAAAAAACCCGAAACGTTGTCTAAATGGAATTACAGAACAAACCACAATTATAACCAACTCTACCACAATACTGTACAAAAACTATTCAGTTCTATAAAAATTTAACTGTGAATAAGCACTTTTGAATAATAACTTTTAGCAATTCCAACTGTCCTCTTAGGTTATTGAAATTCTGTATGCGAGTGTTTGGATAGAAGAAGCGAACGACTTATGATGGTTTGCATGTCTGATGGTGACTAAGCAGTTTTAAAGGGCTGTTTTGTTCACTGCACACTGTAGGTCAGCTCACCTGTCTGCAGCAGATGGACTCCACCTTCCGGTGATCACGTCATGGCTTGATGGCTTGTTTCCTTGTTTACTGGTTTATAAGAATGAAACAGTAACAGATAAAAGCACATATATACTTCATTTTTAGAAATGGCCAACCTTCAAGAGAGGTTCTTAGAGACGCAATAAATTCTGAAACTCGATCTCTTCAAGTGCCATGAATACGTCTTCAGCATTGATGGTTTGCCTCTTAGATTCCTTGCATATATCATTTGCCCTGCAAAATTGCAATGGAACTGAATCATTGCAAGTTAACAACTAATATTTTTCTATATTTCCACATAAATAATGCATCGTAAATCAATAACATTAGCATCAATCCTCTATAATACATCATAATATTATATTACGCTTCTGCGAACGTCTAAATAAAATAACAATGGTTAAGATTTAAAAGATAATGTGATTGAGATGCATAAATTTCAAAAATTAGCGAAAATTTGATCAGCCCTAAGTGATGGACCTGATGGTATACGTCGGCATGAAACTTTTACTGACTCATTGCAGAACAGTAACTCTACTTAGTTCAAAGTTTATGACCATTTTAAATTGTTCCATGTATGAATCAACCATTTGTTCTATTTGTTACCTACGACATTATGTTTTCCTATTTTCTTTGTGCTATATTGTTTACAAAATCAAAACATAATGGATGGAGCGTGTTTATAACGCATACAAAAGAACATGAATGGAAATATAAAGGACTAAAGATAACGTCTAAACAAAAACTGAAACCGTTTATACGGGTCATTCTACATAAAATGAGCATGCCCTGCTCTCCACTTGCTTAATCTGACACAGCCTTGCAATTTTTCTAATTAAATGACTTTCGGGTCAATAGGTTACCCAATGTCACTTCAACCTGTATGACCTAAACCTACACCGCATAATAGTTATAGGTCGAGAGCCATTTGACCAATATATTTGGTGAAACCCATCAGACCTGATGTTTGCCGAAGACCCATCCTGCATAATATCCTTTTAGTTTCACGGCTATTCCTTTTTAGCCAATTTAATTAGCAATGTCTTAGTTCATGCTAGGATAATAACTTCTAACATACATAACACGTACATAAAAAACGTAAAACACTAAAATGAACCTGATGAAACCATTGCTATTGATATCCGCATCCAACATATTTGTGGCTATAACCTCTCTGTGCAAAACCCAATTCGCAACCCTCCTACGCTTCTTATCAATTCTCGCCTCAGCATAAATTAACTGAGATCGTTACAAAAAAATTCACCTGTAAAGGAGCAGATTTCCCAATTATTCAAAAAGGCTAAAAGCTGCCAAAGTATTCTCATATGTGATGAGAAATTAATTGCTTCTTAATGTCTCAAACGAATTTATCACTTAATAACGACAACATCTAGAATTACCTTGAGTTCCTGGGCATGTAGATAGGCTGTTGTTACATTAACTGTAGGTCCCGCTTAACAAATTGTTCCTAACAGCTGTTACGAAAAGTCGATACATAAACAGTAATGAGTAAAGGTTGAACAGCAAAATACACGAAAATAAAATTCGATATATGTAAGTATACCTTGATATGACGACTGACCGGGGTCTTTATATGTACGGGACACATAATGACACCTTCTCAGAACTCTATGGCCACCTAGTTTAACAACAACCGAAAAATGTTCAGCACATCCCGACAAATGATAGACCCACAAAGACAACATCAAGATTTATTTACTGCGTTATACCTGTGTCACCAACATAAAATGTTCGATTCTTGGAAGCAGTGGCCTTAGAAGCAGACGACATTTCATTTTGTATACCTGCACCACGAAGACAACATGAGGATTTACTATATTACGCGACCCTATATCGCCACTAATATTTATGGAACAACCGTGTTCATCGATAAGTCAGCACTCACATCGGACGTCCCACCACCAACCCTATTTGTATTCGTCAACAACAAACATTTAGATAATTCTCGGTAAAGGCTCAAGGTAATAAGCAGCTTATATCAGCTTTTTATAAATCTAGATAAGCCAATATGCTCATTTGACAGATGTTTGTTTAAGCTCATTTTTAGGCTTATGAGCTTATTTGAGTCGTCTTATTTTTCTCAAGCTGACTTATCTTAAATGGGTGTTTGTTTAATCTAATCCATGGGCTTATAAGCTTGTTTGTTTTCGGCTTATGCTTCATAAGCTTCATTGCCCATAAGTCCTAAAATAAGCCAAAAACAAATAAGCTCGTAAGCCCAAATATAAGCTTCAACAAACACCCCGTATGAGCTCATTATGACAAAATACGAAAAATAGGCTCATAAGCCGAAAAACAATAAAAACAACGAAACCCACAAATTAATGAGCACAAATTGCTCACCTGACACTACAATTTCAAAAACCCCAAACATTAAGGTGGTGTTTAGTTGTAGAAAATTTTTCATGTTTTTGGAATCCAATTGGGAGTGAAGCAGCAGAGCTTGTAGAACCTGTGGACAAAGAAAACAGCCCAAAATAGTTATCACGAAGAGCAAACAATAAGCATGCTATAAGGAGATTTAAAAATAAGTAATTACCTTAACCTCACGTGTAAACCAATCTTCAAGTACAGCTTGTTCTTCCGTGTACTCTCACGTTTGAGAACCTTTATGGCAACAATTGGATCTCCATACGTATAAAAATTAGCGCATTTTATGCCCACCCATACGAAGTGCTCCTTAGTTTTACTCGTTAAAAGCCAATGGAATAGATTCATCCTGCAATCGATAACACCAAACTCATATCAGCTTAAGTAGTCGATTAAGTAGTTAATTCACTCACTTAAAATTAGATATAAGTTGACAAATTGACTCACCGATTCTGGTAGTTGAGAGAATAAAACATTGGAAGAAGATGAGGAATAGTTTTTCAGTGCAAGAAAAACAAAGACATATAAAGGATGTACCGTGCCAAAATCCGTAGAATAACGTCTCTTGTGTAGCATTTGAACTGATCGTATGATAGAAACTGGATAACCACATGTCTAAAAAATGATCGTCCCCGAAATCTCTTCGTCTAATATTAACCACAATTTGGTTATACTTAACCCCTCATTCATTTTGACACTTTTAAACATATACTCAACTAGTTGCAACAACCTATATGGCTTTGCAACTTTAGCCATGCTAGAACACCTCTAATTACCCTTAACCCGTTCTACTCCTCGCTAATTCTGTCACATTTACACTCTTTCTAATCATTTTAGCTAACTCATTCCTTACTCAACGCTCTTAATTACCTTATTTTACATTTTCAATCAAGGACTATACGTCCTTTGAGAAATTTATAGCATTTTGACTTTCCATGATTCAAACATTAACTAATACATTTGTATTCTTTCGTAGCTATTCTACCATTCTTATAACGCTTTTCACTTTAATACTTCATTTTCTTTACTTCTTTTTAAATAATTTTCGTCAAGGGCTATAAGTCACTTGGGAAATTCAACACTTTGACTACATAAAGCCAAGCCTTGACTATTAACTTCCAAATTCACATTACGATGCTAATAATACTTAACGACCACCATAGTCGTTACACCATGCTATAAAGCATACTACAACCTCAATTCAATTTTTATCCTTCGACCTATACTCTTAACATCTGAAACGTGGGTTTCTCCTAAAGTCTCTACTAAAAGTCGCATTCAAATTCTTATTTCACCTATCTTATTTTCTATGACGTATAACAAATTTTAAATCCTTATTTTCTACTTCTTTAATCCCTCTCATGCTATGCCGAGAACACATAAGCCCACTCATCTATACTTCTTTATTTACATTGAGAAGCGTCCCAATCAATGCAAATAAATAAATATAAACTTATGGTTCGGTGATTCTCAATCTCTTTATTTAAATGAAGAGGCGTCCCAATCCATTTAAATAAGGAGATTACGAATCATCCTACTTATACACTTTCGACATAACATTCCTATTCCTGTTACCCGCTTTAACTTTCAACCTTTTTCATACTTTACATTTATCGACCACTATTCCTTCACTTTTTCTCACGTTACATTTTTACCTCTTTTAGCCTTGGATCCATATTATTATCACATTCCCTTTAAGGGACTTTAATCGTACCCTTGTGGTACCATTAACATTCACTTTATACTTTAACAAGCTTGACCAAGCCGATGGATACCATTACATTAAGCTATCCTGAAGGATACCATTACATTCACACTAGATCTAAGCTATGTTTAAATTTATCATTCTTTACCCCTTTTTGTCATTTACATACTTTTCTAATCATATACTTTTCCATTTCTACTTTTTATCGCCTTACGCAATTCTAACTCATACTTTATCATCCTTCTTTATATTTTATAAGATTCAATTTATACTTGTATATCTCATATATTACATATTCATATGCATTCCCACCTTGCGTTTATTGCTTTCTTGTCAATCTCATGTTGACCTCATGATCAATTTTATACTAATACATCTTTTAATCCATTGAACTTTTTCACGTTTATAAATCTTACATTCGGTTCATTTTAAGACACATTTATTAATCCATTTTACTCATCATGCATCCCCTTCATATATTTATATAATTATATTCATTCTTTATCATTTATATACGTCTCATACTTAATCATATCATACTATCGTATTATACTTTATCATGTTCTCTACATTACATGACTTATCATACTTCAACCCTTTATTAGTAATTTATATAAGCACTTACTTTCAATACATAATAATTTTCAATTAAACAACTTTTTCATAATTTAAAATTTACACGTTCACTTGTCCTGGTTCATGTTTTAAAGTCGTGTTTCATCTATCATGCAATCTTAAGCATTTTACTTAGCTCATACGCTTGGTTTGATAATTGGTGCTCAACAAGCCCGCTTGCTAATATGGTTTCGAATAGGGATATATATAGGGCTGGTTTTAGCATTAATGCTAAGGTGTCCGAAATTATAATTGATAACACTTAGGCTGGTCCGATGAGTAGAGTAAAATCCCTATGCTGGGGGGGGGGAATAGCCTTGTGGTGCCTCAAGTATCAGATTCTGTAGACATATTTGTTTGGAGGAATTTAGCGAATATAGAGACGGAATTTTTTGTTTCTGCTGTTTGGGAAAATATTCGGCCGAGAAGTAATATGGTTGAGTGGTTTCACGTGGTCTGGTTTTCTCAACAAATTTCGCGCCATGCTATCCTTCTTTGGTTGGTTATTCAACGGAAACTAAAGACCCAAGACTCTTTGAGGCAATGGGATGTTAGTACTAGTACTAACTTAAACCTGCTTCAATGTCCTTTGTGCGAGACACAACCTGACTCGCATGATCATTTATTTTTTGAATGTAGGTTCTCCAAGCAGGTGTGAGATTCGGTTAAGTGTCTAACTGGTATTCCTAATCTTCCATCTGGCCTGAATTCAATTGTATATTATCTTATTCCGTTGGCAAAGATGAGGCCAGCTAGATGTGTGATTACTAAACTAATTTTTGCTGCTTCATGTTATTTTATATGGCAAGAATGCAATGAAAGGATTTTCTCGAAGAAGAAGAGATAGTGTGACCAGGTGATTGATATTATTAAGATAAACGTTCGTCTTAAGCTTCTTACATGTAAGTTCAAGAAGACGTTCAATGTTCAATTGCTTTTTCATATGTGGAAGTTTCCTAACTCGCTTATGAGCTCTACTCGTATAAACTCTTATGGATAGCAATCTGATGTGGGCTGGTTTTTCGTATAGCTTGATGAAGCGGGAAGTTTTTGTTGCTTTATGTACCCTTAAATGGTTTTTCCCTATTGGTGCTATTGTTAGCGTATTTATTGTGGTAGGATAGATTGGGGCATGTCCCAAGTCATTAGTGGTTGTTCGAGCTCTTTGCTTGAAGTTAATGTGGTATTCAACCACATTCCATTGTACTTAACTGTTTTTTGGCGTAATATATTTTATCGGGGGCATTCCCTTTTACCAAAAAAAACAATAACTACCATAGACTTTACATCATATAACATATATTTTCGCACTTAATACTTCTCCAATAAGTGTTATACATTCTAAGCCGCAATCATAATCCTATAGTCTATGGCAAAATAACATATACCACATTTCATAATCATTAAATGTCTAAACATTATGATTCTAATTTCCGCAAGCACTAAACTACCTTATAACTAAAGCATTCGCATTCTTTGTTACTTATTCTTACGGCATACGCATCTACGTGGTCTAAGTTTAGGCAACCTATAGTGAAAACCTAATTCTCTTAGACTGAAGCTCTGATACCAAGTTGAAACGCCCCTTCAATGTCCTTAGTGCGAGACACAACCTGACTCGCATGGTCATTTATTTTTTGAATGTAGGTTCTCCAAGCAGGTGTGAGATTCAGTTAAGTGTCTAACTGGTTTTCCTAATCTTCCATCTGGCCTAAATTCAATTGTAGATTATCTCATTCCGTTGGAAAAGATGTGGTCAGCTAGATGTGTGATTACTAAACTAATTTTTGCTACTTCATGTTATTTTATATGGCAAGAACGCAATGAAAGGATTTTCTCGAAGAAGAAGAGATAGTGTGACTAGGTGATTGATATTATTAAGACAAACGTTCGTCTTAAGCTTCTTACATGTAAGTTCAAAAATACTTTCAATGTTCAATTGCTTTGTCATATGTGGAAGTTGCCTAACTCGCTTATGAGCTCTACTCGTACAAACTTTTATGGATAGCAATCTGATGTGGGCTGGTTTTTCATATAGCTTGTTGAAGCGGGAAGTTTTTGTTGCTTTATGTACCCTTAAATGGTTTTTCCCTATTGGTGCTATTGTTAGCGTATTTATTGTGGTAGGATAGATTGGGGCATGCCCCAAGTAGTTAGTGGTTGTTCGAGCTCTTTGCTTGATTCATCTATCATGCAATCTTAAGCATTTTACTTAGCTCATACATCTCATAATATCACACCATCATACTCATCATGTGCTACTTAGACATATAAATAACTACCCTAGACTTTACATCATATAACATATGTTTTCGCACTTAACACTTCTCCAATAAGTGTTATACATTCTAAGCCGCAATCACAATCCTCTAGTCTATGGCAAAATAAGATATACCATATTTCATAATCATTCAATGTCTAAGCATTATCATTCTAATTGTCGCAAGCACTAAACTACCTTATAACTAAAGCATTCGCATTCTTTGTTACTTAATCTTACGGCATACGCATCTATGAGGGGTCTAAGTTTAGGAAACCTATAGTGAAAACATACTTCTCTTATACCGATGCTCTGATACCAAGTTGAAACGCTCTTTTCTCAACTCTAAAATTTGACCAAAAATTAAAGCTTTTTACTCAAACACATAACTGGGTATGACCTTTTGTCATTCCTTAATAAATTGACCAAAATAAAATATCATTGAACTATTGAAAACATCATTAACTTAAAATAGACTCAATTACCTTCGAAACGGCGAGTGGCACGCCTTGTAACTCTTTACGGTTTGATTTTTACGACTCAAAACAAGACTGACCAGAAACTGCAGACATGGATACGCCGTATCCATCTTAAACCTTAAATACGCCGTATCCATATCTTGGATACGCCGTATTTGACTAACAGACCCAGAACCTACAGAAACATGCGCAGAAAACCCCTTTTTGACCCAAAACTCAACTTCCTTAACTCGAAACAACCTGAGTGCAACATCTCGTATTTTACGGTCAATATTAAATCTCGACTACATTCCTATTTTTGTCTTGAATAAATTTTTTATGTTTTACTTGTTAGCCGATTTGGTGAAAATCGTTATTTTTAGTTATTTCTATGTCGTGCTTCGGATATTTATCCGTTAAGCGTTTTAAAAGATCAAAATTTCATATTTTAGCTCCGGAAGCTAAATTATTGTTATTTTAGTATTTTATGATATTTCTCGCGTTTTGCCGAAACCGTGTCAAAAATAATACTTTAACACTTTTTAATATTTTAACTTAGTGTTTTAAATCAAATATTGTATTATAAGTGTTTTAGAAAAATAAAACAATAAAAATATAAAATAAAAATATACATAAACCAAACACCCCCCTTAGAAGTTATTAGGCATGTTTGACCAACTATAAAATGGTTTTACCCTTCTTTTAAAACACATAGTAAACATTTAATAATTTTTTTTGCCTGGTTTCTCTCTTCCCCTCCTGGTTCGACAAGCAGTAACCATAAACCATCACCATCATCTTCAAAAATTTACCAAAACACTTCCAATCACTTTAAATCTCTTCTAAACTAAAACTTAATCATTCTCTAACAACAATAAACACCATGCATCAAGTCTATCGAGTTCTTGATTCTTTTTATTTTTTTATTAAAAGGGTTTTTGATATAATTAAAGGTAATAAGATTAGCAAGGGTTAGATATTAATTGTGTAAACAAGATTTGAAGTATCAAAAATCAAGTTGGAGCATTGTTTTGGTCTTTGTAGTGTTCGGCCGACAATCAAACCCAAAGGGGTTTGATAGTGTTGATTGTCTTGTATTTTGCATTGTGTTGTAAGTCTTCTATTTAACCTTTTTTATTGATTTGATTTTTATATTATATGTATGTACTAGATTTTGTGTCGAGAATCCATGGATGGTGTTGCATGTTAAGTTTTTGAGGTTGTTGATGTTTTGGGATGATTAGTAGATGTGTTTAGGTAGTTTAAGAGTGTTGGAAATGATTGTGAAGCTTGAAAATGATGTTTTGAAGGAGTTAAAAGATACTCCTTAGGTGCAGAAAATTAGCGAGTCGAATTAGGTCGAGTCAAATCTTTTAAAACCGGGAGTCGTCCATATGAACGTTTCGATATATGACACGACTTCTAACTCTCAAAAACGAACGTTTGACGGTCATTTGAAGTTGAGAAAAACTATAAAATTCCAATCAGCTATGTATAAAAAAATAAAGTTGCTGCAGAAAATCGAAGAGGAATTTTCGTCCTTTTCTGTCGAATTTTGGGTCTCGAGTAAAACTAAAAAGTTTTTTAAAACACTATTTTACTTTTATGCGAGAATATCTAAGTCTAAAACGCATGTTAAACGGGTCAAAAGCTTATAATTAAATGCTACATAATTTTTAGAAAAAGAGCAAGTTGCTGAAGAAACTTATAAGGGCATTTTGGTCATTTTCTGTTGGGTTTCGGGTCTCGGCTAAAACTAAAAAGTTGTTCGAAACGTCGTTTTACATCAAATTGCTTTAGAGTCTGAGTAGTGAAAATGTGATTTAGCGGGTCGTTTTGAACGGGTCAGATTTAAGAAAAAATTATAATAAAAAGTCAACATGGCGAA
>BQNB010184652.1:0-12290 GCA_026074375.1 Tanacetum coccineum
TTGATTTTTACACTTATTTATATATTTTATATTTTATTATATATTATATATATTTAAGGTGTGAATATCACCAATCATTGGCCACCGTATTTATATCCATATCCTTTCCTAGTTGTACTCAGTATTGAGCTCACACATTTCAATGATTGAATTTTCTAATACGATAAACGATAAAACCATGGAAGCAAGTATAAGTGGAACACCGCGCATATAGATCCTATAATGCAACTATATGAAGGTTCTTAGGTTATAGTCTAGGCCAAACCATCTAGTTCTCTATAACCTGGGCTCTGAATACCAATCTGTCACACCCCAACTCAGGCGGAAACACGAGGCGTGACGGAGAATTGATTATCACAACACAAGATACAAGATAGAGAAAAACTAAAATGCATTCATAAAAGTGTCATGACATTCTCCGACCCTAAGTAAGAACTTGAGTGAAGATAAGTCAAAGAAAACATCACATAGTCTCAAAGATTACAACCAAATTTCCTACGCAGGGGATGATACTAGTCTCACGATAAAAATCCCAAAATGCTTAAGTTCAAATTAGAGTGTCAACACAAGGTCTCTCAAAACATAATCCATACAGGATTCTCTTAAGGTCTGCTAAAGCTCGTACCTGGCTTCACTGATCATTAACAACATCTGAAAATGATACTCAAAAAGGTCAAGTTTGACAGTAAACCCAGTTGTTGTGCCATAGTTTTAAGTAGTAGACAATTGTACAATTTAACAGTGAATACATGCAATAGATTAGATTCCAACATAGCAACACCATGCTATCATAGATCCATAGATACACAACCAAAATGATACCAACACTTCTCAAAGTTATAGCTCTTAGTTTACTCGCACCTAAAGCCTACCAGCTAGAGCTATACATAAGGCGGATGATCCACAAGTTCACAAGAAGCCTCGCATAACAAAATATGATTCACAAACAAGCTCAACTAATCTCATGTCATTCACATAGCTGTCATAGGCACATAGCATTGTCCAAAAAGATAAAAGTTTCGCACAGTGAAGAAAACAAGTTCAAAACAGATTTGAGTATCATTTTCCCCCAACGGAAAAGAGTTAAAAAGTGGGGCTACGAGAACTCACCTTAAGCAAAAAGGTGATAAGTAGCAAAGATCAATATCAAACAAGCAATCGCAATGACGTCCGGACACGACCTAATCCAGTTAGTGTTCATTTTAGACATACGTTTCCAAAGGTGTGTTTAAGGTTGATGCATAGAGGTCAAATGTACGTTGAACGATCACCCTTAACATTATTAGTGATGTGATGGTTGTCGGTTTAGTTTCGAAGATAACATGCTCTAGTTTATACCTTAGTATAATATACTTATACTATTTAAGTAAAATAGATAAATAGTATAAGAAGACCTAGGTAATAGATATTTAGAAATATGTTTCGGTAAATACATTAGGTAACCTTAGTTTCTTTGATTATTGGTATAGATTATATGAAATGAAACATTTATTTAGATAAAACGACTTGGAGAAGTTTTATATTTTATATTTATAAAATATATTTTTCGTCTCTTAGTCGACTTATTAAAATAAGAATATTTTATTATTATTTTGTCGTAAACGTAAGTTTTTGCGTAAAAATCTAAGTATTGAATTTTTATGAAATTTCGACATGACCCGTTCGTTTATACAATGTTTCCCCAAGGTTTCAAAGCTCAATTTCAAACACATTTCCTTAAATTCACCAATTTTTTACAAAATGCTAAAATCCATATTTCGCAAAGTTTATCAAAACGCATTTCCTCAAACGATTATCTAGTATATAAGTAAGTATGTTTTACTTTCTAAAAGTCCGTTTTAAACATATAAAACGAAATGTTTTCGCTTATTGGGCCTTAAGGCCCAATAGCGGTCCAAAACGTTATTATTAAGTTTCAAGATCCGACTTAGGTCCAATATTAAATCTATTAATAGTATAAGTTCAAGAAGTAAGCCACAGCATAAGCCAAGACTCAAGGACCAAAACCAAGCCACGGTTTGGCTTAACCTATTGGGTCGTGGCCCAATAACTCCCAAAATAAGCTATCCGTAGCTTATTTTCATGTAATTAAGCTACGTTAGGCCTTAAATATCATAATAAGCTTTAAACAAAAACCACGAAAAGAAGTCGAACCACAATAAGGTCCACAATAAGTCGCGGCTTATTAGGCCTTATTGGGTCGTGAGCCTTATAAGCTACAAATAAGTATACTTAGCTTTTTAATAAGCTAATAAGCTACGTAGTTCCCTTATGTATCAAAATAGGCTATCAAATAAGCTCTCAATAATTAAGATACCATAGGTAGAGTCTCATGCGAGTCGTTGTGACCGAGTCATCACGAAGGGGAAAATACCAACTGTATTGTTCGGAATGAGTGTGTCTAGAAAAGAGTGAAGTATAGTTCATGGTAATGTAGATCTGCGGTTGTTATGGAGACGCATCAAGAACAAGTGTAGTCGGTGTGCTTGTGAGCAATGATATATTTGAGCTATCAAGGGTGTAAACCTTATACCGACACTAAGAAGGGATCTTCTCGAAGGTGTAAATATTCTTAAGGTGGGTGGAAGCTAAGATGAATAGTCCCGAAGATGAAAAATGAGAAATGAAGAAGACTTATTTCCCTGAAATAGAAAGTAGTGGTAGTGTAGTTGTAAACATACCTGGATCATCGAGGATTAGAATAAGGAACTAAGCGACTCCTGACCTAAGGTTAGGTATAGTGATCCTTACTCCTTGACATAATGACTTAGTGTGCATATATAAGAGCGAAAAGAATGGAGACTATAACCGAATGGCGACATCCGTTTCCATCCTGGAGGAGCAATCAAAGTAGCTAACGCCTTAAGTCGAACGGTATTGAATTAGGAATGTGCGTAATTGTCTCGACTTGATTAGTTGAGTCATTCAAGATTTGATGCGATGCGTTAGGACCAAGTCGACTATGCTAGTCGCGGTGCAGAAACGATGGAATTGGAATTGCGATCTTCGTCAAACGAGCAACGAGCCCATGATGCTCAATTGTTTTCTTGATTGTTTTTTATTTTACTTCCGACAATATATGTTTTCTAGCGGAATTATCGCCGCCGAATTATGTGAATTATGTGCTTTAAGTGATATGTGCTTTGAATGTTAATTAGCGATTATGTCGCTTTTGTGTAGCCATGATGTGGCTTAAGACATGACTGGGTGAGTATACTTACCCGAATGTAGATGAAGGTTGGTTTGAGAGGTACGCAAGCTTGACAGTCCATTGTCAATTGTGGCTGTTAACCCACAAGCTTGACTATGGTTGGCCAAAATCTAGCCGTGATTAAGTCGAGATCATTTCCAAGAAGCTTGGCCATGTGATTAATGTCGTGATCATTGAACCAAGAGAAGACTTTGCAACATGCATGCTCGGTATAATGAGCAATCTAAATGGTTGGGTATGAACCCGTGTGATGAGCATAGCCATTGATGAGGCTTCCTTATAAGTAAGCACGATTATTTTGCTAAGACTTATAGAAAGCAAACATGATTATTGCTAAGGGTGATAAAGTGCCTAAGTGAAGCTAGGTAGAAATGTAAAGTCATTTAACAATGACGAATAGGCGATTATGTGCTTATATGATTATGTGATTATGTTTAATGGTGCTATTAATTGTGTTTTGATGGGGGCGTATGCTACTCCGGACTTTTTTTCGCAAGTCCGTGAATGGTTGCATTTTATTTAATGAATTGACGGCGAGGCGATGTTTGTCTTTGGTTTGGGTTATTGATGATGTATATTGGGTTTTGAATATTGATGGGTATGTTTTGGCTTTTTGAATAATGAGAAGTTTAATGTAGGGTATGTGTATAATTATATAAGAATATTATAGTAGTATATATATATATATATATATATATATATATATATATTGATTATTGGCGTATGTTTTAGTTTTGGCTAGCGACGTATGTTTCGGTTTTGTTGATCGCGGTTAAAATAGAAAAGATATTTTTGTGTATGCAAAAATATTCAATATTTTTTAGTTTGGTTACTAAGAAAGCGCTTTGATTAAGTTGTTAAAAGTGAATCAACAAACTAATGATTTGGGTTTGATCTTTGCGTTTTAAGTGTCTTTCATTTAAAATGACGCGATTATGTGTTGCGCGAATGGTTTCGTGGCGTATTTTGTCTCTCGTGATAAGAGCGATTGCGATTGTATTTTTGATCTTGCTAGTATAATTTATTATTTGTTTCGATGACTTTTTGTCCAGAATCGTCAAGGCGAATATTAGAACGCGTGATCGTTGTGTTCGAGCAAGCGTAAGGAATCCGTCTCACCACAAGCGAAATTAAGATGAGTAAGAAAGGACGAGAACCGGGACGATGCTCCCTTAAGGTGGGTGGAATGTAACAACCCGATTTTTTCAACGTGTATGATGATCACGAATTCGATGTCATAATTATTATTTTACTAGTTCATGTGAACGAACGTCGACATTTAAAATTTTACTTGTCGTGAATAATTATTTTCGTATTTTATTTCGAACGAAATTTAGAAATTTTTATTTTTGATGTTTCGCGATTCAACGTTTGACCGCACGACCGTCAAGCAGTTTGGGCATCATAAATATTATGACGCGCCCCGACTTATTTCATTTTGCAAAATTTATATTTTGTTAGACTTCGTCATTTTGCTCCTTGTCTTGAGCCGGACTCGCGTTTTAAATGTACACATTTTATTAAATGTTTAAACCAAGAAAAATGTAATGGAAAATAAAAATGGTCTTGGAAGTGTAATCCCGAGCCACGGTTGTCGGTTTTTATTCAAGTAAAACATAGACGTGTCAAAAATCAAAACAAGAAAATAGGGGAGGAATAATTGTGTCAAGTGGCCAAAGTGCTATACTATATATAGTCAATTTACTTCACATTTTCACAAATAAAAACACACACTAGTTTATTCTCTCCCTCCCTCACCGAAAAACACCACCGAAAAACTTTTCCGACCACTGGAAACCGTCGCGTCGCCGGAAAAATTTGACATGCAAGATGATCAACCTATATTTTCTTAATCCTCTCGTTAAGGCCTACATTTTCCACCAAAAATATTTCACATGCAATAAGTATTTTTGGAGTTAGAGTTCGGGTTAGTTTCAACCATTTTCGGTTGACTAGTGGGTTATTCGTGGGTAGATAATTGTTATTTGGAGCTCGGTTTAAATGGAAAAAAATTGTGGGTTTGGTTTTTGGTCGAGATCGAGCCGCGGTTGGGAACCAAAGGAACGAGACGAAATTTTGTTTGTCCGATTTTACTTATTCTAGCATTGTAAGTATTCTTCTATTTACTAGTGTTATATTTATTTTTGTGATTCGATTGATTTTCAGTTATTGCATGTGATGAAATCCGAGAGATCTTGCGTCGTCTAGTTTATTTTGTTATTGGTTGATTGAGCGAGTTAAATATTGTTTGTAGACCATTTTAGATGTGCCGTGAATGGATTTTTAGGCCGAAAATAGATTTTTGGCATGTTTCGTAACATATAAATCTGGGAAGAAACTTTGACACGAAAAACAAGGCATGAGATTTTGTGCAATCTGATTTTTGTTTAAGAAATATGATAGAGCTTATTTTTATGAACGTTTCGGTAATTCGAACGCCCCGTAACTCCTAATAACGAAGAAGTTACGACGAAAACAAGACTTGAAAACTAGGAAAATTCCAATTAGCTATAGTGGTTTTGTTAGTTGCTGGCAGATTCAAAAACGTCCGGTTTAAGCACTTTCGAATCCGTTTCGGCCTTCCGACGAAGCACGAAAGTTGCTCGGAATGACGTTTTACTTTGTCGCGAGGCTTGCTAGTTTTAAAATCGAGTAATAACGGGTCAAAACCCAAGGTCAAAATCTGCACTTTTATTAAAAATGTCTCAAGTTCCTGCAGGGGCATTTTGGTCATTTTCTGTTGAGTTTTGGTTCTCGGCTAAAACTAAAAGGTTGTCTAGAATGTCATTTTGCATAAAATCTCTTTTGAGTCCGAGTCGTGAAAATGTGTTATAATGGGTCGTTTTGAGCGGGTCAGATTTAGTAACATATATATACATAAAGTCAAAGTCAAAGTAAAGTCCAACGTTGACTTTTGAAAGTCAACGGGTTGATATAAGACTTGTCGGATGTTATAAAAATAATAAACGCTATTATTATTACGATTATAATATTTTAGACTTAACGATTCTTATGAGCGAAAAAGATACTAAAAATAGTAACTTTTGAAATATTCGGGTATAACACTGATTCGAGTAAATGATAATCAAATTGAGCGTCGAATATGCGATGAGATAAATAAATATGATTATGAATATAACTAGAAGACGAGACCTACTAAAAATGGTAACTTTCCAAAAATAGAAAGTTTCCAAAAATAGAAAGTTTTCGATTAAGTGACGAATAATATAAATGAGAGAATAATCGTAACTCAATTATGTGGGGTTTAGGATCTAAGGCGCGCAAGTGGATTTCTCATCACATATGTATGTATATTTATACTATTTTGATGGTTGCGATGCGCGCACTATCCAATCGTACCTTACGGTATAATAATTGAACGACGTAACTTATAGGTCGCGGTTGAGCTCGTTGTCGAGTAATTCGTGATTGTTTCGGTTAGTTAATCTTCAGCTTCGACCAAGGTGAGTTCATAGCCTCGCTTTTGAACTATTTTAAATGTTTTTAACCCGCGAGGGGGATACTTGATGTTTTATGAAAATGAGAACGCAATATGTTTTGATACTAAATATGATTCCACTCACTATTGAGTATATGCCTTTTACTGTGTGACCGTTAGTTGCCTAATTGTAGGTAAACGCTAATGCATTAAATAGATCTATTGGGTTTAACAACCCTGTTCAGGGTTTGAATCAGTTGTGAGCACCCTGTAATGGACATTTTGTAGTTAGTATTAGGAGAAGTGGCATACTTCTCGGACATTATTTTATCCTACCGGATGAATGTTTTAAGTTTCGGTACATAGGCTCATTTAGTTGGAAATCATTATTTTTATAACTTGCCCTACGAGCAACGTTATATGTTTTGTTGAACCAAATATGCGTTCTAACTGCTAAATGTATACTCTATGAATTCACTCGACGTTTTTAAGTATGTATCCAGGTTTAGGTATTGAAGATGGCTTGGATGGGACGGAACGCGGATATCAAGGATGGTGACTCGGTGAACTTGTGTCAATAAATGATAGAAATGTTTTAGAAATGAAGTCGTAATGTGACTTGTAAAATTAAATTTTCTACGATAGTTTTGGGACCTTGTGTAATTGTATCGTGATGTAGCACTCCAAATGTTGTATTCCGATGCGTATCGTATGTTGGGGGTGTTACAATTTTGGTTAAGTTTTCAATCAAGTCATCGGTTGGGGTAAAGCCTGAATCAAGTTGTGTGTTATCAGCAAATTGTGGTGGATAGTTAACTAGAGGGACATATGTAGATGGTGGAATGGCAGATGATTGTGAAGGATATTGATGAGGTGAAACATTGGACACTAAGGCAAGAGGATCAATAGCATGTTGATTGTATCTTTCCAGCATCATCTTGTTCTCATTAGCATGTGCCTCATGTTGCTTCAAGTAAGAATACATATGATTATAGTTAGATTCCTTCAATCCTCTGTTCAGTGCAGTCACAAATCTACCCCATTCAGGCAACATGTTGTTAACAAACTTTGAGTTAAGCTGCATTTTGTGCATAGTAATCTTGATATTCCTCATGTCGTTGATGAGCTTTGTAAACCTGACATAGTAGTCGTGAATGGTTTCTCCTTTGTTCTGACGAAAGTGCTCAAATTCATCGTATAGTTGTGATTTACGATCATCTTTGGTTAACTCAGAACCTTCCAGGAGCATCTTCACATTATCTCAGATATCTTTTGCATCAGTGTAATGCTTGATGAGTGTGTAGATGTCTTTTGGTAACCCTTGAAGTAGGATATTTGTTGCTTGAATTTCAGCTTTAAAACTATCCTTTTCTTCTGGTGAAAGGTCTGCAAAGACTCTACCCCGTTCTGGTCTAAGTGCACCTTCAGCTCCTTCAGCAAATGTTTTCGTGATCTTTCCCATCTTGAATGGTCCTTCATCAATCGAGTTAAGTATGTTCTCCCTATTATCTTTCCCCTGACAATACAAACGAATACGTTGTTGCCAAGACGCAAAGTCAGACCTATCAAGCATAGGTGGCAGAGTATCGGAACCGGCACTTTGGATATCTTCAGAAAGATTAGCCATCTTAATTGATTATGAAATGATATGTGTTGATCGTTAAATGATTAGTGAGTGTATGTTAAAAGTGGTGAAGTGAAATTAAGTGTTTTGTTGCTAAGGTTTGTTAAGTTTTAAGTTTGAATTTTGAAAAGGTTGTCCAAGTATCAAAACAGTGTCTCAAACCGCTATGAAGAAAATGTGCCAAACCGCTACCACGAAGAAAAATGGCCAGAGGTTTGTTTCCCAAAAGACCTTGAGAAAAATCTTCAAAAACCTGTAACAAACCGTTATGTGTAAACCGCTACGACTGGTAAACTGCTACGATTGGTAAACCGCTATGAATGGTAACCCGCTACGAAGAAAATATGCCAAACCGCTACCACGAAGAAATATGGCCATAGGATTGTTTCCCAAAAGACCTTGAGAAAAATATTCAAAAACCTGTAACAAACCACTATATGTAAACCGCTACGACTAGTAAACCGCTGCGATTAGTAAACCGCTATGAATGGTAAACCGCTATGAATGGTAAACCGCTACAAAGAAATTCTGCCAAACCGCTACGTAAAAATCAAATGGGCAGAGTTTTGTTTCCCAAATCTCTATGAGAAAAATCTTCGAAACCTGTAAACCGCTACTGAAAAACCTCTGCCTAAAAGGACAAACTGCTGTCAGAAATAACAAAGCGCTATAACAATGTATGGCACTGATAACTCGCCAGTGTACCAAACCGCTACGATAAACACAACACAGAGCACCAAACCGCTATGATGAAAAACGAACTTTTCACCTAAAAATCACCCTTTTGAACGTTTTTGCTTAGATTCCTTTGCACAACTGAGTACTAGAAGGCTATAGCTACTAGAAAAAACATCTAAACTTTAACATAACACAGATTAAAATCTAGGAAAGTGAAGAACAAGCTAAAGAACCTAAAAAGTACACTTTTGATCTAAACCGAGCAACAAAACGCACATACACACAAGCTAATCATCCCATGAGCTCTGATACCAGTTGTAGGATATTGAAAATCATAACACAATGGAAGATTATGGGTATAGCTGAATCTTAGAGAGAGAAAGTATGAGAGAAAACCTTCTATTGAGAGAAAATGGAACTTGTATAATGAATTGACTAACCACCTCTTCCAACACATAGAAGAGGCTTATATAGGAGTTACAAAAACCGGCCCTTAGGCCATAGGTAAGGGCTTACATGTTAAGTTTATTACCCGGCCCATTACTGAATGTCATACGATTAACTATTGACTACGAGCTACGTTAAACTATAAAATACACGAGGTGACTGAGTCTTTTTCTTATATCTAACAAATTCATTAACAATCAAACTCAAGTTTCTTTTGCATAATCAATCCACTAAAAATGGTCAATGCAATAGATAATCATCCATAGACAAAATGAATATAACTAGTTGTTTGATGAAAACCCTTTTGACCTATGAAATCACTAACAACTAACCCAACATGATAAACAATTGATCAAAACTCAAGCTCAAATGGATCTTAAACATAACATAAAATTTATCAAAACCATAATCAAACAAAAATAATCCTCTTATAATAAACATCGTCCAAACAAGTGTATAAAGAACTACTCCATGATTGTTTCAACAAAAACCAAAGTCTCAACAATCATAACATTCATAAACATTTTGGAAATTAAAAGGATTATACCAAAATAGAAATTACAAACGGAAGGATTTAGAGCAACCCTTAAGCCTCCAATCAACCACAAGCTTCGTACCAACCGGATTCCCAACACCTTCTTTGATGTTCTTGAGCACTACTTCTGGAAATGGCAGAGGTTTTGAGGTCTTTTGGGAGAGATAGATGGTGGAAATATGTCCTTAAGGTGTAATGAGAATTGTTGGTGGTGAGGAGAAGAGATAATGAGGATTGGATGATAAAAAACAATGGCTAAGGGTCCTATTTATACTAGTGCCAAGACCTTAGGGTATTAAATGTTTTCTTGGGGCCAAGGGATTGTAAAATGCCAGGGATAATGATTCTAGAGCCTTTTTGATCATTCCTAAGTGATTAGGGATCAAAACAAGCATTATAAGTTAACTTGGAGAAGTCAGCGAACTCGAGCCGGGCGGCTCGGGGTGGAATTTTCATCCATTCAGGCAGCTCGTTTCCCCTGTCGGGCGGCTGGCCACAAATTTCAGCACAAACTTTTCTTGTTTTTGCGTTTAAGCTTCCCGGTTGCGTGGAATTCAATCTTGGGTCTTTATACTTGATCATAACTTCATTTGATCTTTATCTTGGGCCTTGGAAGCTTGTATGGTTGACTCTTTTGCTCTTGAAAAGCTTCCCGAGCTTGATCTTTATGAGGGATTCTTTGCACATGCACAAATCTTTGTTTTTACTTCTTTTTTGTTCTTTTTCCTTATTTTCCTGTACTTGGATACAAATAGACTTACAAACACACTTTGATTTAATTAGTAACAAAATCATTGATAAATATTGTTAGGATCTAGAACTAGATAGATCTTCTAGCCTTTGAGGTTGTATAGTACTTATTTAATCACAAGTATATACGTGAGAGACTCTAACAATTGTTTAGGCGGAAACTAAACAATGCAGTATAAAGAAGAACAAATATAAACAATGATCCTCTATGGATCTCTCTATTGATAATAAACTGTTTGTGTAATGCGTAATCGGTACAAAACCCTAATGCTAAAGGTTTCTTTTATCGAGAAGAAACCCTAAATTGCTAAACAAGATAACTAAAAACGCGTAAGAGATATACATCAATCTCTTCCTAATATATCTCATTCCTATCTTCATGAGATAACTCTAGAATATAACTATAATTCTTGCATACAATAATCACGTCTATAATTAAGATCAGCAGATTCTATATCTGTCAGCAGAAATGAGAACATGACCAGCAGGAACATAATCAGCAGAAACACTACTTGAACTGCCAGCAGAAACCACTTAATGCCATCAGCAGAAACGAACATCTCTAACAGCAGAAACGACACTTAGTCGTTTTCAATAATTCCCAACAATCCTCCCCTAAACTTGGTTTTGACTCCGTTAATTCCAAGTTTCTAGATAGATCTTCTCGAAGCAAGAGGATTGAGTAGCAGCAGAAACAAAGTAATCAGCAAATATAGATGAAGACAGCAAGAACAAACGAACCAGCAGCATCACAAATACCAGCAGATACAATGTAACCAGCAGCAACAATACAAGCAGCAGAAACCGTAGAAGCAACATCCAAAACAGCAGCATCAAATGAAACAGCATGAACTCGATGAACAGCAGAATCAAATGAAGTAGCAACATCAAAGAACAGCAGCTTCCAGTCTTTGCAGCAACATAAGTAGATTTGATAAGCCTTTACCAAGTAGCTACTCACTCTTGGGCTAGTTGATACTTTGGTGAAAACAAACACCCTGGTGTAACAAAAACCAGTCCAATTTCTCAGAACGTGAATCAAGGGTGAATTGGAATACCCTAACAGTTTTTGGCAAACCGTCACAGCCATACAACGGATTTGACATGTCTTTACCTGTAGCCGTTTGCTCAGGACTAGCCAACTCTTCATACACAGAGTAATATGGTGAGTCGATAACCATACAATTTTTAGTAAATTGTCAACTATCAACGGATTTGAGTTACACACCAAAGCCGTTTGCAATGGTGAGCCAGACTCTTTCTTGGCTGTTAGCCATGGTGAGCTGAAAACCATTTGTCGTGCAGTGCAAGCACTAACACCAAAGTTATGCAACTCTATATCTGTACAACACTACACTATTACAGGGATGTATCTAAATCTAAGGATGTTAAATGCTTTTTTTTTAAATAAACTAACTAAACTATTGAAGTAACTACAAACACTAACTCAGAAACAACTTACATAGGAGCAGATGCAATACACTCATATGCTTGCCTTAAACCAGCCTGGACCGTCTGAATGATATTCCCAGCAACAACGACATCCCGACAATATGAGGGAGGAACTGTGAGCTTGTGACATAACATACATTCCAACAGTGTTGCC
>BQNB010184654.1:0-12289 GCA_026074375.1 Tanacetum coccineum
ATTTTGGTGGTGACAGGGTTATAGGGGCACTAGGTTTGTGGGAAAGGGTGAGAGTGAGCTGTGGAGTACTTGGGAGGTGGTTTGGGTTTTGGCGGGTACGGGGTGTACAGGGTTTATGGTTACAGGTTTAAACGTAAAGGTTGGGGAAGAGGCACAATTAGTCCCTCATCTCTTTCTCTCTTTCTATTTTGTTTTAAGCCTAATTTCAGTTATAAAGATGTTTTGGAAAGAGGCAATAATGGTCCTTGTGGTTTTATAACAAAAAGAGAACAAAGAAGGTTAGGGTAATTGGCACTTTTGGTCCCTGGGGTTTTATAACTAAAAGAGATAAGAAAGGTTTGAAACATTGCAAAACTGCCCCTTGCTGTTTATTACTAAAAGAGAAAAAGGTGAACTTTAATAATTGGCAGCTTTGGTCCCTGGATTCTTTTTGCCTCTTTTTCTTTTATAAAACACTTTTAAAAATGATAACTTTAGTCCCTAAAGTTTACAAAAATTGAATTGTGGGCTTTTGTTGGGCTTGGGTTTGTATTGGGCCCACTGGGTTTGGGTTTGGGCCCAATAAGGTACAGGTTTGGTTATTGGGCTTTTTCAAGCCCAATAAGGTTATGGAGTGGGTTTTGTGTGTACAATGGCTGAGATTGGCTGTAACTGGGCTAGGATTGGGCCTTCAAAGTCTTCACAGTCTTTGTCAATTGCACACAAATGGGCTGTTGTAATTGATTGAGGGCCCATTTGGTCTTCACAGTCTTCATAGATATACTATTGGGCTTTCCCGGCCCATCAGATGGGTTAAGATTGCATTCAATAGTATTCTTCAGTTCCGGCTCCGGTTTGACTGCTGATTCTTGACAGACTTGCATCGCATTACTTAGTATGGCGTGAGTTTGACATTTGTTGGACTATTGCCTGTGTTTTTGCACAGTCTTTTCCATTCCATGCTCAGTTTTGTAATTTTGGCTTGGTTTTCTGTCTTTTTGTTGATAGCCCCTTCCTCTTGCCACACAATGGCAAAACAATTGATGTTGAAATATATAACTAATATATATTTTTCGACATCCTAGATTAAGTCAAAAATAAATTAAGGACATATGGATCACTTCTTAGGGTTTTACTTTTAGAGTCGAAGTAATCCTTGTCCCACATTTGTCATTTCAAAACTTCATTTTATTTTCTTTATTATATTTTTTCTTTTGTAACATTTTATGTTGTTGATAACTTGTTTAGGTGACAAAAATGCCGAAAGCTACTACCACTGATATATCTCTCACTAAATCCTACATCCCAAAAGTATCTAAAATTCCCGGCATCTCCCCTACTATTGCCCAATTCTACAAACCTATTGAAAACCGTAACATTCACGAAGGTCATGTTGTTGATCAAGCCTACTATAAATCCAACAATATCGAGCGTCTCTTTACTAATATTCGCTTCAATTGTCTTTTTCAAATCAACAAACCGATTGTTCCGAGATTCATTCTAGACTTCTATAGTCAAGTCATGGTACAAACCGATGACTATTGCTATCTTGTCATCTCTTTTATGATTCAACACGGATTCATAACTCTTACTCTCGCTTAATTCAGTCAAATCCTCAAAATTCCATACAATGGTCAAGCCGTTTTTACAAACGAATGGGAACTTGCATCTCTTGAATATTATCGAGAAACCGAGGGACCATATTGCACCGATCTTCCTACTACCAACGATATTTGTCGACTTCTTGAATTAGAATGTGTCGTGGTAGACCGTACCATTAAAAGTCAAACCGTCACTCTCAATCCAAATCAAATCCTCACCAAAGAACTAAGCCTTGACATGAAGCAATGGGAAGAACTCATTCGAGAGAATGTGTTCGGACTAGGAGGACATCGGGACTGTCTCCCCGCTTGTCTTGCTCACATTTTGTATTGTGTTGTTGCCGAAGAACAATACAATCTTGCTTATTTCTTTGTCAAAAGAATTGAATGTGCCAGAGCTACTTCAACCGCAAATCTTCCATATGACATGTTTTTAACTCGTCTTTATCGACACGTCATGGAAACGTATCCTCATCTTGACAATGGCATCTATGACATTCTTAATCGAGTCATGCGTCCTCTTGCCCTAAAACAAACTCGACGACCTCGAAGTGATCGTGGCAAGGCACGTCATTCCGTCTCCTCTTCATCCTCCCATCATCAAGGCACGTCATCTCATCAACACGATGATGATGATGATGATGTCAAAACTTCTCAAGCAAGTACTCCATCTCCTACCACCTATCTTAACTCCCTTTATCCACTCGACTACCAAAACTACCATATGCCTTCCTCTTCTGAACAAACCGATGAAACTCCCTTTGCACGATAAACCACCTTGCTCAACCAAACGCAACGAATGCATGAGGAGATGCGCGGAGGGTTTAAATCATTTGGAAAGACACTAAAAGGAGTGTTTAGCAAGAAGAAGAAGTGAAGACATAGGAGAGAAATTAGCTAGATAGCTAAATGTAGTTTAAGACAATTTTTAACTTGATTATGTGTATGTTCTAAACAACTTGTGTGGTGATTATCCGATTTATTCGGAAAGACTTGGGTGTTGGTTATCTTTAGATACTTGTTTGCTATGATGATTTAAATCTTTGGTTGTTTTATTTAATCAACTACTTATGCTACTTTGGTTTCATGATTTGATGTGTTTATTACACGTTATATGATTAAATGTGCTCATAAAACTTAATCTGCAAATAAACCACCAAAACAGAAATACTCTCAAAAAAATTCTGAGAAAAATCATTTTTCTGTGAAAAATGGAAACCAGCAGAGGGCGGCCCCCTTAATTCATAACGGGTGGCCCCTTATCTTTAAGGGGACCGACCCCTAATTAAGGAGACCACCCTAGCAAATCACTGGTAAAACAGTATTTTTCCTAATTTTTGACCCTCTTTTACCTAGTCTCAACTATCTTTGCTCATAATGCTCAAACACAATTTGAAATAACCTAAACTAGTTCAAATTCATTCTTTTTCTAATCCATTCTCTTTCCATAAATCCCTTCCAAATGATCATCACCAACACATCATCTTCCTCATCATACACTAACCATTATCAACCTCCATGGCTTCACCAAAAGCTTCCATTTCCAAACCATCAAAGAAACCAAAATTCACCATCATACCACCAAAAAAACTCTTCATTGACTTGACAAATGAATACACTATAACCCCATCACTCAAGCTTCAAGAATCATCTCCTGGTGCTCCCAATGCACCCTCTAAAACTCTATCCACCAAAGACACCTTATTCTCTTCAATTGACTACACACCAAAATCACCAACCTTATCAACATCACTTTCACCCAATGGTTACTTGAACCCACCAACATCTCCTCCTCCAAGAGTTTCTCCACCACCTCCAACTCAAGAAAATGCATCAATGGACATCACTCTCACCCTTTCACCAATTACCCCCCTTGATGTCCAATTTGATACTCCATCACCTTCACCACCTATCTTTGGTCATCCCATTCCTTGGAACCTTCTTGAGGCACATGGAGATTCATGTTTGTATTGCATTCACAATCGTACTCTCATATTTGGATTGAGAGATGAACTCCAATATATGTTTTCATATATTGAACATATGCTCTCACAACCACCAACAACCATCATCCCACTACCTCCATCATCTTCCCCAAACTAAACATACTCTATGTTTAGTTTCTCAAATAATTGTTCATCCATCATTTTGCAAACAAGTTCTATAGAGCTTTACTAGTTATAAGGAGCTTGTGAAATTGGCTGTTACAGGAATATAGCTTTTGAGAGCTAAAAAGCTAAATTTCACTAATTTGCTTGCACACAATTCAATTTAAGACCATTTTTATTAATTCCAACTGTTTTGAAAAGCTTATGATACATAGAAGCTAATTTTAATAAGCTACCTTAACTGAAAACACTTAAAGACCTCTAAATCTATTGATTAAATCAACAAACTCAGAAACAAACTCCAAAAGCTTAAAAATCAATTAAGCTAGAATGCTCAATAAGCTATGACAGAATTTGAGCTTTTGAAAACTTAACTAACAACTTATAAGCTATAAATCTAATGCATAAAATTTAATCCTATAAGCTAAAGATCTAGATTTAAAAACTAAGTTCTAACAGCTACTGTTTTTGGCTTTTTGAGAATTTTTTATGAATTTTAAAAAGCTACATTAACCTAAGAAATAAGCTAGAAATGTAAAATCAAGTTTTAAGCTACCTTCACCTATATGAAATCTAAGAGCCTACTTAATTTTAAAAGCTAAATCCTAATTAAGCTACCTAAATTCCTAATCCAAATGGGTTGCAGTTTTAAAACTGCAGTACCTATCTACTGTTGCTGCATTTGACAAAGAGTCAAACCAAATTGCATGTGACTTGGTGGTCAATCCTGCAATTAAACATCTCATTAGTGTGTTGATCACTTAGCAAGCAAAATTCCAAGCCTAGGAAGACTTGGATCAAATCTAACTAGCTAACTTAAAACAAAAACCTCCCCTGGTGCACAGCTTATAAAATCAACCTTAACTTGTTAGATTTTGAAAACTAACTTATGAAAACAACTTTTCTACTGGATTTAAATGATAATGGATATAACTCTATAGCAAATGCACAACTCAGTTTGATTTAAGAGTCAAACCTCCACTAACAAACACTCCTTTATACTAGACAGATTCCATTTAAACTTTAGATTTTAAAATCTAGCTAGCAAAACCTAAATACCATATATCATATAGCTTATAACAAGTTTGATAAACATAAATCAAGGATCAATTAAGCTAGAATCAAAGATCTACATGCTAAGCTAATTATTTTTGGTTTTTAAGTTGTGATTTTCTACAGATTATGAAACACTAAGATCTATAATTATAATAGCTAAAAAACAGATTAAAAGACTTAACTAATATAGCCATAATAAGACAATAGAAGCACAAATAAGCAACTAGAAAGCAGATTAAGCAATTTATAAGCAAATAAGCAAAACTACACTATGTATTTAAAAAACGGAAATTAAATGAAGACTTACAATAAGCTTAGCTAAAATAAAGCTTAAAGGCGCAAGAGCTTGTGCTAACTAGCTCTGGATTATGTTAAAATAAAGCGCAGTAAAAGTCCATGGGGAAGCTTCATCCTTTGCTAGATTCCCTTCGCTAAGCTCGAAAATTCAATAAGCAAAGGTACTTATCTTATTTTACTGATTTGAATAGATTAAATGAACAATTGAGCTCAATCACAAGCTTAGAGACTTGTGAGAGCTTAAGATGAGCTTATGACAAGCTTATGAAACAATACCAAAAGCATTTGAGATATTTAAAAAACTTATAAGTGAAAACAATTTATGAAAACTATCCTGAGGATTTTATTAATACTTAAAAACATATTACAATGCTAGATAAAAGGAGATTACAAGAGCTTTTGAAAATAAAACATTACATTTAAACTAAAAATACAAAAGAGCTTTTTAACTAAAAGTTGCAGAAAAAGAAGATCCCTCTGAGTGAGTGAGGAGCTCGAATTTATAGCCACCAGGGAAGCTTATAGGTCTAAATTCAGTTACACCTCCTCTCAATCTTGTCCGTACATTTCTTCAATGATTGGAGATCATTCTTGGCCCGTTAGATCACTTGATAGCTCTCAGGATTGCCAGCGTTGGCAATCATGATTGTGATCATACTGTGCTTCTTCTGAGTGTCACTTGAAGTATAACAAATCCATCATTGAGTGTTTACTTAGCATCCAACATGGCATTTCCCTTTATGGGTTTTTCCACCAATGAGAAGGGCTTGGGTGACGTTTGTCCTGCCAACACGTACCTTACACTTGAATTACCCAATCCTAGCCTCAATTGTGCTTTGGCCCCATGATTTTGTCCTTGTGGTTAAACGAAAGAGATAATGAACAGTAACAAACAACTTTTCCCGCTTCTTTTTTTACTATAAGGGTGCGTTTGTATTTGTTTTGACTGAGGGAGGGTGAGGGTTGACTTGGGCTATGGGTTTTAGTTTTGGGCCAAGGGAATATGGTTTTGTTTATAAGGTTTTGCCAAATATAGAAATGAGGCCTGTTTAATTTAAGGGTAAATTTTGCAATATTGGGATTCTTGAGGGACAGTTTTTGGAAATATTTTGGGTTTTGTCATTTTGTTATTTGACTTTGTTTGACCAAAGGTTGACTGAGGTTGACCACTTTTGACTTTAGAAAGCTTTCTCCCGGCTCTTTTTGTGCTCTTCCGTTCCTGTGTCCGTGTTTGTTCGGTTTTGACCGTTTTCTCGTGATTTTTGCTTAATCAGTACCTACACAATCACAAGATTAAAATCAAGCAATATTTCAAGCATTTTTAAGCTCTAAATTTATCTTTTTTAGGGTTTATTTTGTTATAAAATGGATATGTGTTTTCAACATTATCAGGGAGCTATTATTTGTCGATCTAGCTAGCATATTCTCGACGAATGTCTTTTTTATTCTACAAAAGGAGTAGAAAGGAAATGACATGAAACTCACTAAATACCTTGTTTAAAAATAATTTTCACCATTTATGAGTTTAACATTTTGAATATATCAAAATAATGGGGAGATTGATGACAAAATATAATGCCTAAAAAACATTATTAATATTTTTTCACATCTTTACGGTTCTGATAATCTACGAATATAAAAAAGTTCAATGTAAAATTCAATGTAAACAAGTAATTAGTAGTAAATTTTCATTTCGATAATTTAATCACTTAAAGGTATGAATAAATAAATGCTTAATGCACTTTATGATCAAAAGAAATTTTTATTCAACCTCGAACTTTTATAAAATGTCGTAAACATTTTTATAAACATTTACAAAAATTTTTCTACATTTAAGAAATGTTTTTATTCAAAAATAAAAACATTTTGAAATTCAAATTTTCAGACCTAAAACGGCTAGAAAAGTTCTAGAAAATTTCCCCCTACACAAAAGATAATCTGGGGAGGCCCTAGTCTAGAGCGGGCCCCTTAAATACACGGGCGGCCCCTTTAATTTTAAGGGGATCACCCACCTATTTAAGGGGACCTCCCCTAGGTAGACGTTCCTCAGTTTGGTTCCTATTAAATACTGACTTGTTCCCCCGAATATTTTCTTATCTTTTGCACTAATTTCTTTCTGCTAAAACAGCCCACGTACCTTTTCTAAATCCTTTGATCATCTAATTATATACCTTTATTTCCAAGTGATCCAAGCTTAATTCTTCAAGTACAAGAGAGATTACTTTTCACATCAAGTGATAGAGTCTTTACACCTCAAGTGTATATTGATCTTGTTGCATCCATATCACATATTTGTAACTAATTTTCAATCTTTTTTCCGTATATCTTGTATTTGTGTGTTAGTAGCTAGATCTTGGCGATCTTTGTAAGTATAGTAGATGTGTGTGATCTTACCAAGTAGTGCTAGATAGTTGTGATATAAGTAGTGTGGTGAAGTGACGTCACAAAGTTGTGAAGAAGTCTTGAAGTTGTGAAGAAGCATTGAAGTTTTGAATCGTAGTGTACATGTCGTGAAGTTGTGGTTTTGATAGATTGGTTATAGCTAAGATTTAGAATCGACATTTTGCTTTTTGTTCGTAAATCGTTGGTAAAGCACCGTTGTGTACGGTTTTCTCCTCCATAAGGCGGTTTGTTGACATAGTGAAAGAATACTCTGAGTTGGTGCTCGGGGAGTGGCAAGTCGTTAAGGGCGAATGAGGTGCTTCGTTACCGAACACTTATAATCATCTCTGTTGTGGTTTGTTTGTTCTTATTCTTATCTTTCTGTCATTACTTTATCATTTCATATACTTATATTGTTCATATTGTGCAAGCATTGAATTCACAAAAAGTCAAATCTAAGTTTTATAAACAAACATAAACCTTAAATTAAAAAGCGGTAAACTATTCAACCCCCTTCAAGTTTTCTACATTTTGTTTATGTCTTTGTATTGGCGTGACTCTTTTACCTCAATACAAGACCTATTTTTCTTGTGTTTGGTATTGTCATGACACTTTGTGTCTTTTTTTGTTTTGTTTAATGCTTTTAGTTCTCTCTGTTGTTGACACCATTGTGTTGTGATGATACCCATGACGTTACGCCTCGTGTTTCCGCCTTGGCGGGGTGTGACAGATTGGTATCAGAGCCAATGGTTATAGAGAAGTAGGTGGTTGAACCTAGACTATATCCTAGGAGTCCTTCATATAGCTGCATTATAGGGTTTAAGTGTTTAATTTCGTAAGTATTATATTTTCTCGCTTATCCGAAAGCTTTAATTATTCTATTTTTTTCTACTATTATCTAATAATATATTTATATATATATATTATATATATATATATATTATATAGATATTAATTATATATATATATATATATATATATATATTATTTCCTTATTATTTTAGTCATGTCTTCCCCTACTCGTAAGAAATTTTGTTGGGGAATCGTTGTCCCAACTTGACTTAAGCGCTATAAGGACCCAGAGACGAGGCTTAGAATAAAACGGATGAACCACAAATGCCGAATACCCCTTGATCTGTATCCGTGCCGAGTTGAGGAAAAGTTGATTATGAGAAATTTAGAAGGAAATGGATTAATGAAGAAGGGAAATGAGGAATGAGTTTTCAAAGGATTTGGCCAACCTCTTGAATTCCTGGTTACACATCATCCTAAGGAAGAAGAGGAGAAGAGGAGATGAAGAAGAGGAGGTAAAAGAGGAGGAAGAAGAGGATGAAGAAGAGGAGGAAGAAGAGAAAAAGGAAGAGTCAGAAAAGAAGGGATCAAAGGAGGCATCAGAAATGGGGTCAAACTTCGAGTCTCCAAGATATGCAGCATTCGACAATGAAGTGAAGTCAGATCTCGAGTCCACATCAACGAGTGAACCCAAGTGTAAGGAGATGGAAGATACTTGTTAGAGTGACGTTCGACCCAAACCAGATTTCATCCAAAGCTGTTCCTACCTATATGTTACCCGACTATCCATCTTGTTTCATGTTTTGAAAAAAAATTTTAGTTCATTTTCTATGGTTGGAGCCATGTTTAGGAATGTTATTTTTTACTTTTGGATTTTCAAGTATTTTAATATTATGACTTAAGTATTTGCTGGATTATTTTCGCGTGTGATGAGTTGAATGATTTGAATTATGTGTTATGAGGTGTGTTAACCTTAAGAAGTGTCGTCATAGGAGGGAGTAAATTTGTGAAAGAGGGCATCTATAATTATGGTGGCCAACAAAATTATACATGCTCCACAACACAAGTGGACTTGCATGTATGATTACATGGATTGATGTTGACACGTTATATGTTGGTTATACTTGTACGTATATAGTAATGTGTAGAGTATGATAAGATTATGCGATTGGAAATCCTTATTATATCGTCTAATGTATATAAATTTTATCTTTTATGAATGGCTCTAGCCCGACAAAGCGGCCCTAACAACGACGAGAACCCTGACATCGCTGCTATCATCGCGCAACAGTTGCAAAACATCATTCCTCAAATTGTCACCCAAGTAACTAATAATGTGAACAATGCAAATGCTAATGGTGGGAATGGAATTGGTTGGGAATTGGTGGGATGGTGGAATGGTGGAAACAATGGATGTTCTTACAAGGCATTCTTGGCTTGTAATCCCCGAGACTATGATGGGAAAGGTGGTGCAGTAGCACTTACTAGGTGGATTGAGAAAATGGAGTCAGTGATAGAAAATAATGGATGTGCGGAGAATCAAAAGGTGAAGTATGCTGCTAGTTCGTTCATTAATAAGCCTTTGACTTGGTGGAACACCCAGGTTCAGCCAATGGGTTGTGAAGCTGCTTTAGGAATGACATGGGTTTAGGTTAAGGCGTTGCTTGTGGAAGAGTTTTGTCCAAGTAACAAAATGGAGAAGTTGGAGAGTGAATTTTGGAATCATACTATGGTTGGGGCTAATCATGCGAGGTACACTAATCGGTTCCATGAGTTGACCAAAATAGTCCCACACTTGGTAACTCCTGAGTCGAAGTGCATCAGAATGTATATAAACGGATTGGCACCTCAAATTCATGGAATGCTCCAAGCAACTCAGCCAACCACGGCCTACAGAGTGTTATTCTTAACAACCGGAGGGGTTTGTTGATGTTGACGATGGTTACGGTTACGAGTTTGCGAGCGAGTGCACATGCACTTAAAAAGAGTAAATCAAAAAGGAAAAATCTAAAATTAAAAGAAAATTTCTACACTAATTTTTTTTGGATTTTTAAATTTATTATGCACAACAAATTTTAACGGTTACACGAAAGAGACTTAAACTAAATAATCAACTACTTCACGGTAGCTCTTAAAAATTATTTTTTAAGGTGAGCCGTATTTCGTAGAGACACAAATGGCAAGTGTTAAATCTTTGGTTCGATTTGGGAACTATATTCCAAGTTCACCGGAAATTGAAATGATAATACCTCAATTGAAGATATTATTTGTTGATGTTCGATTACCAACTTTGTTTATTTTATTTTCTATTTAAGGACAATTTTTTTTTCATATTTTTTTTGAATTTTTATATTTTATATGATAGCTATACTAAAAACAAAAGAAAAATATTTTTTACTTTTTTATATTTTATGATTTTTTTGGATTTTTTTGAAATTTTTTAACAAAAATAAAACTTTCAAGGACGAAAGGATCTTCAAATCTTATCAACAAACACAAAACGAGAGATTCGTTAACTCAAATCCTCGGCAGCGGCGCCAAAAATTGATTGTTGTTTTTAAACACACAAAAATAAAATATATAATAAAATATCACAAGAGAATTTAAGAAAATTCCCTAAGGAAAATTCACTCTTAAAAGATATATATAATATATAATATACGTATGTTTTCCGAAAAGTATGATTTCTCGGGTCGTTTTCCTAACAATTTGAGAAATTAAAACCTCGCTTGAAATTGGATATTGATTTGAATGGGTTCAAAGATTGATTGGGTTTTTTATAACTACTAATTAAAAGCACAATTAAAAACAAGCATTTAAAAATAATTAAACACTTAACAAATAACGGGAAACAAATAAAACGCGACAAATAAGTAAGAACACTAAAATTAACTCCTAAAAATGTAAACTAAATTTCTAAACCCAAGATAGGACAAAAGAAAACTTTAGGAAAACGAAAAACATTTTATTATTATTTTTGAATTTATTATGAATTAAAAACTTATTTAATCTAATTAAATCCTAAAAAATAGCAAATTAAGTACTAAAAATTCAGAAAAATGATTTTTAACTTAGAAAAGTCTAAAATAATATAAAAACTCAGAAAACTATTTTTAACTATTTTTAAAATTAAAATTCTATTTTTAAAATTAGAAATTAAAGCTTAAAAATGAAAATTAAAATCTAAAAGTGGTGAAATTGATTTTTCTTAATGTAAACCTAAAGCTATTTTTTATAAATCTAAAAATTGTTTTTTTGAAATTTTTTCTAATTTTTAACGATTTTTCGAAAATTAAAACTTAAGAAAAATGATAAAAATTAAAATACTTAATGAAAAATTATCAAAAATTCAGGATAAATCTGAAAAGCAACAAAGATCTTAAGAAAAATAGAACAAAGGGACCTGCTTAAAGAATAAGCTCAAAAAGCTTACTAATAAGCTACAGCTTATTGTTTATAAAAGAAATGAAAATGTGTTCAAGTATTTAATGAAAAGAAAATATAATGGATGAGCTATTGTAGCAAAGTGTTAAGGCGTGTGTGTTGTGTGTGGGAGGTCGTGGGTTCGAGGCAGGCTAACCCCTTTTTTGCTTATTTTTTTATTTTTTACTTTTAACAAAAACTAAATATCTAATCTTATTAAAAACTTGATTTTAAACAACTTTAAAACTACACTTTTTGTCTGAAAATGACAAATAAGCACTGAAACAGCTTATTAATAAGCTGTCACAAAAACTAAGGGTTTGAGCCCAGTTTTTGCTTAATTCTACTTAACAACTTGTAAAAGGCTCAAATTAAGATCAAATTGAGAAATAAAAGATGTTCAAAGTCCCTTGAGATGTGCTTAAGCTAATTTTAACAAACTAAGATCCATTTAAACACTTTATGTCAACTGAAATTCAAAATCAAAATGCACAACTCAGTAATAAACTCTTAAAAGCTAAAATTCTAATAAGATAAAACCCTTATTAAGCTAAGTTGGCTCCTGAGCTTTTAAAAACTAGCTAAACTACTTATAAGCTACTATTCTAGTTTATAAAATCTAAACCTATAAGCAAGAAATCTAAATTTAAA
>BQNB010184655.1:0-12289 GCA_026074375.1 Tanacetum coccineum
CGACCCGGGAATATCTCTTCCGGAATCTTTTTATCATTGATTTGCCTAGTAGTATTATATACGTATACTATCAGAAGAACCACATACTTTAGTGACTGAAACAGGATTAGTCATTCATATGCTGGTAGAGAAGAAGTATCCTTTGAGAAAGGAAGTACTGATGCAAATGCTGAAATTGAAGTTAGAGTCTGAAGAAGACAGTACTATGGCATTAGAGTTGATCAGGTTTATCAAGAAGATACTTGCAGAGTTAGAACCTGAAGAATAAGATTGATAGGATTGAGAAGGGTTTGAGTGTTGGCTAACCACCACACAACAAATGGTCATCAGTTCACCATGCTTAACAGGCATAAGAACTGGCTAGTCCATAAGCAAACGGCTTGTGGTAAAGACTTCTCAAATCCGTTTATGGTTGACAATTTACCAAAAATTGTAAGGTTCTCAACTCACCTTGCTTCTGTGGTGAAGAGTTGGCTAGTCCATGATCAAACAGTTCATGGTAAAGACTAATCAAATCTGTTGATAGCTGATAGTTTGCTAAAAACTATATGGTTTATCAATGCACCATGTTATGGCAATGAAGCATTGGCTAGTCCAAAAGCAAACGGTATTTGGTAAAGACAAATCAATTCCGTTGATGGTTGACAGTTTACCAAAAACTGTATGGTAATTAACTCACCATGTTTTTAAAATGAAGAGTTAACTATCCCAGAGCAAACGGCTACTGGTAAAGGAACATCAAATCCGTTAATGGCTGGTAGTTTGCCAAAAACTACAAAGCCAACTTAGTTGGATTGTTGCTGAAAAGATGTTGCTGTGTTGCTGAGAAGATAAAGTTGCTGCTGAAGAAGGATAGAGTTTAAAAGATCAAGAGATGATAAGAGTGTTTGGATACATCCTCTAAGAGCTTAAAGAAGATAAAGTTGAAGAAACATGAAGTTAAAAGAGTTCAACATTCATGTTTAAGGGAGGATTGTTAGGATTTATGTTTTCCTAACTTAGTACCGACAGTACAAATAGTTAGTACCGTTAGTTATAGTTAGTACTGACAGTACAAAATGTAAGTACTGATCAAATAGTTAGTACCGTTAGTTAGAAAATAGTTAGTACCGTTTAAGAGATTTATATGAGATATCTTAGGAAAAGATAAGTATGCGTTTTGTAAGCCTGTTCTGTTAGGGTTTATCCTTAGTTTATAAAAGGATCCCTATTGGCATAGTTAGAAAAAAGGATCTCAAGATATCTCATAGCAAAAATCATATCACAATAGTTAGTAATCTGTAAATCGTTTTAAAGCAGATTAATAGAAGTTGTTATTTAGTTCTACATTGTTTTTCTTAGTACTTGTGTTGAGATTCCGCATTAACACATAGTATTCATAATCAGTGTTTCTATATAGTCAGTTGTATTTATACATTTTGGCTATCATCCTTAATAGGCTGCAGAGATCTATTCCTAAGAGGGACTCACACGTACACCAAATTTACCCCTACTTAAGTGGTACTTACCTCTTCTAGAAGCCAATACATCATCCCTGACAACATAGGGGATGCCACCTTGGCAATCTTGACATCAATGATTGGCTGAGATAGGTTGCACGTAATCCAACAGATAGAATTGATGCTTGGGAGCAAAGCAAACATTGAAGGGCTAGGATTAGAGATCTTAGACGCTCCTTAAGATCCTAGAAGGTTCATCTTAAGGCTATAAAAGGGGATCTCCTCACACAGTTAGGATCGATCTAGGAGTAGGGTAATTTAGAGTAGTGTAGTTTAGCTTATTTCTAGCTTATTCATCTTTTCTTAATGTAATATTTCTTTAAAATCATTGTAATCCTTTTCTTATTAATGAAATTGAATTTTTACTTTAAAATTGTGTTTTTACTTTTAGGAAAATTGCTAAATAATATCTTAAGCTCTTATTGTTTCTCTTAAGTTAGCTTGTCACTTAGTTAAGCTCTCAAAGCTTTACTAAGCTTATTGATACTCATTTTCTCACATAAATGTACATCAGCTTATAAATGGAAGATAAGCCAGTTTGGGAAGGGCTTATTGGACCCTACCAACTCGTTCTTAACAAGCTGGAGCTTGTTGATTTATGTACATTTGAGCAAACACCTCTGTTTGGCTGAGGTTTGAGGTACGCTTTTCTTTATAATTTCCAGTTTTACCTTATCTGCATTCTAGCTTATTTTTGCATATTAGCTTTATTTTCTTTTCATTTGCTTATTATTGTTGCATCTAGCTTAATTCTGTCTAATAATGTTGTTTGTTTCTTTTAGAGTTTACTAGTTTGCTTAAAATCAAGTTTGCAAGTTAATGTTCCAAATCTGTCATAAAAAGTAAAAAAAATAGTAGCATAGTAGGTAGCTTATAATTCTGGCTTATTTGCTTATTTAGAAATGTTCATTAGGTTTGTTTTAAGCTAGTAAAAATCTGGTATTTGAACTTTGTGCAAAAAAACTCAATTTTATAAGCTAAATATGGGATTTCACACTTTAAAGGGGTGTTTGGGTCAAGCAGTACTAACTTAAGTTAGTACTGCTAGACACCAACTGGTTCTTTAAACTGTTTTTAAATCCCACATTGAGGTTTATAAGAAGGGATTTAAGGTACTTGTAGGCTTAATTCAGTTTTTTCATATAATTAGTTAATAGTAGTTTAAGTCTGTTAGCTTAAGCTCAATCTCATGAGCATTTTCAGTTCATGTCTGTCCTAGGTGTTAATTCTTCTTCCATTGCTCTTGTTTTAGTTAATATAGAAAGTTAGTTTAATTCCTTGAACCTGCACTTGTAGAATTTTAAGTTTTGGTGCTTATTGTTGTCAATTGCATCAGCAACAAAAATAGACAAATTGCCATTTTTAAGCTTAATTTTCAGAGGGTAAAAATAGTTTTTAGGTTTTGATTTTTATAGCATAAATAGATTTAAGGCCATTCTAGATAAATTAGGGCTTATTTTAGTTTAAAAAGCTTATTTGAATACCTGTTTTAGATCTGCAATTTTGCTTTTTGTCTTTTTATTCAATAGCCAAAAGTATAGTAAAATGAATTTTCAGCTTTTTCATTAAGCTTTTGATTTTCAAAATAGTTTTCAAAAGTTGGTTTAAGTAGCTAATAGGTCAAGGTTTAAGCTGGTTTAAGCCAAAAGTCCATAAGGATCCTTTAGCTTATTTTAAATTAAGCTCAAAAGTGCCCTTAAGGCCTGTTTGGTATGCAGTTTTCTTCTAAGTGCTTATTTTAAATCCTCAGCCTATGGCTTGCTTCTTTGTGCTTATTTCTAGTTTAGAATAGTTTATTAAGTTAGTCTTAGCTTATTTTATTATTGTCCTTAGCTTACTTAGTCATTTAGTGGAAGCAGCATTAAAAATTAAAGCTAGCAGTACTAACTCTAAGTTAGTACTGCTGAGCTTATTTAAGCTTATTCTTGCTTAAATTGTTTGTTCATTTCTTTTCAAAACTAGCTTAATAGGTTAGAAGTTAGTTGATAGTAGCTTATTTGATTTTGTTTCTAGCTTATCTTAGTTTTCTAGCTTATTTAGTTTTGTTAAAAAGTAAAAAAATGGTTAAGTGTAGTTTGTCTGATTTGTAAGCTGTTTACTAGCTTATTAGTGGTTTAGAAAAAAAAGTTGTTTTCACAAAAAAAGCTTATCTTTATCTGCTTAACAACTTTGCTTTTTAGGTTTTTGCAAAAATAAAAAAAGGGAAGTGGGGAAATCTAGGGTGAGCAAGGCTCGAACCCTGGACCTCTACCCTCCTCAACCTTTATAAACACCACAACACACACCACAACCACTGCGCCCAAAACAAGGTGCGATTGGTTGGTTTCGGCCCAACAAGGGTCCGTTTGGTTGGTCTCGACCCAACAAGGGTCCGTTTGGTTTTGGTTTGGGTGCCAGAATGGGCTCGGCCCATTCGACTTTGGCTGATTATTTTTGCTTTATTAATTTGGCTTATATTAAGCTTATAGCTTAATGGATTTTGACTTATTCGGTTTTAGCTTATTTTGGTTTCGGCTTATTTGAGCTTATATATATATGTGTATATATATATATATATATATATGTATGTATATATATATGTATGTATATATATATGTATGTATATATATATGTATGTATATATATGTATGTATATATATGTATGTATATGTATGTATGTATATGTATGTATGTATATGTATGTATGTATATGTATGTATGTATATGTATGTATGTATATGTATGTATGTATATGTATGTATGTATATGTATGTATGTATATATATATATATATATATATATATATATATATATATGTGGGCTCGGTTGGCTAATTGAGGCCCAACCGAGGGTCCGTTTGGTTTGTTCGAGCCCAACAAGGGTGCGTTGGTTTGTTCGAGCCCAACAAGGATGCGTTTGGTTGGTCACGGCCCAACAAGGGTCCGTTTGTATTGTTTCGGCCCACTTGGCCTTGGTTGTTGATTTTGCATAATGGGCTCGGCCCAATTGGTTTTGGGTTATAAATTTTGGTTTGGCTTATCGGGCTTAAGGCCCATTGGGTTTCGATTTGTATTTTGGACTTAAGTGAAAAGATATGGATTTAAGTTTTGCTATCGGGCTAAGTAATTAAGACCTTAATGGACCTTAGGGCCCAATAAAAAGGTAAATGGATTTGTGGATTTATAAACGGACTAAAAGGGATTTTGTTGGAATTGTTGGGTAAAAGAGGATATTTCGCTACGGTTTGATTAAGCGTGTTGCATATAATAATTTTATCGGAAAAAGTCGAGTTTGTGAAAAGTGTTTTGGATTAAGGTTTAAGACCTTGGATAATGTCATGTAAACGTACGGGTCATGCCGAATTTTTGGAAAAATTATGTACTTAGAGATTTTGCTAAAAGGAATAAAAAATTTGATATATATATATATATAATTATTTTTACTTGAAAGTTTAATGCAAGGCGAAAGAAGTAAATTCTAGAAATTTTTGATATATTTTATCAATGCGTCGATTTATTTGAAGAAGTAAAGGATAAGTTTTATGAAGATTTGGTGTCGAAATAGAAGTTGTTGGACATATTAAACAACAAAGCGTTGTAACCATTAGCTCGATAATAAAACAAAATAATAATAATATATTATTATTTTATTTAAATTATCCAGTGTTTATGTGTATATAATTATATTTAAATATATATATATATCGTATCGATTTCGGAAGTATGGATTATTTAGCTTTGGCTTTTGAGCTCTTGCTTATTTCTTCTCGTCAGTTCTTCGTGGAGTATTTTTGGTCGATTGCACCATTTAACGAATTGAGGTGTTTGAGACGTATGGTATTGGTGTCACGCTTTGCCCAAGTGTTTTTTTGAGTCGTTTTCGCGTAATTACCACACAACCATAAAATGAGATAAAGTGTTGAAAATGAGATAAAGTCTTGGTAATAAGACAACAGTTTTTGTGATGAGTTAACGTTATGAGTAAACGAGTTCAGAATGTTATGAATTTAAAATAGGATTTTAGAATGGAAATGAGGATTTGCGTGAGTAAAGATGAACGCTTGTACAATAAGATAATTTTGTGCGAGTATTGATATAGTGAGTATATATTAGGTCGTTTCCAGGTACATTATGCGCTTGCGTAGAGATTGATTGTGTTCTGCTTTATTAAGATTGTGCGGTTGCTTTTGATTGCTAATTGAGGTGAGTTCTCGTAGCCCTACTTTTTACTAGTTTTCTGTTAGGGGAAAGTGATACTCAAATGTACTTGAAATATTTTAAATTGAACTGTTCAAAATGTGGTTTTGTTTTTGGACAAGTTATGTGCTTATGACTTCTATATGAATATTAAGTGTTTGGATCGGATGGGTACGCCTACCCAGTGATTGTGATTTTGGGAGCGGATAGGTATGCCTACCCAGGTTTGTGTGAGGTCCTGCCCTAATATAGTGCTCCAGCTGGTAGGCCCTTTAGGTGCGTAAGTGACATATTGTGATTGACTAGCTGTGGTGTTATGTCTTGCATTATTGTGATTGACTAGCTGTGGTGCTATGTCTTGGATTATTGTGATTGACTAGCTGTGGTGCTATGTCTTGGAGTGTATGCATAAATATTCATTGTCATATAACACTATTGTCCACTGTTGAAATATTGGCACAACTTTTGGGTTTAAGGTCAAACCTACGAGCTCACCAACATTATTGTTGACGTTTTCGAGTATCATTTTCAGGTGTGTCAAAACAAAGGTATGTGATTGGTGTTGGAAGAGAAAAGATGTAACCCAAGGGGACTGGGTAGAGATGGACGTGGTTTTGGAATTATGTTAAGTTTTTAACCTGTAAAGTTTTGTAAACTTCAGTTTTATGAATGTAAATTATAAAGTGTATGATCTTGTATCTTGTGCGATGAAAGATATCGTCGCATCCCGTGTTTCCACCACTAACGGGGTGTGACAGGTAATACTTCAAAACTATTCTTGACCTCTTCCTGTTGCTCAGGAATTTATTTGATTTTGATTGCCATGAATTCTTCGAATGCATGGTCGAGAGATGATTAGCTGATCTTTTCTGATGTGGTGTAAAATGGCTTGGAATCATCAAGCAATGCATCAAGTTCTTCTTTCGTTACTTCGTCTATGACATCCATGCGGAAACGTGTGTCATCATTGGAATAAGAATGTCGCATGGCTTTGTCAATTAAGAAGGTGATTCTATCATCTTCTACTCCAGATTGAGTTCTTTGTTTTTCACTCGGATGATAACATCAGCGGTGTGCAGAAATGGTCATCCTAAAATGAGAGGAACTTTGTCATCCTCCTCCATTTATAGGATAACAAAATCAGCCAGGAATACGAATTTCCCAACTTGGACGAGCATGTTCTCCGTAATTCCCATTGGGTATTGGTAAGTATGATTGCTAAGAGGATACTCATCCTTGCAGGCTTCAAGGTGTTTCCCGAGAGTGAAGTGTACAATGAATATGGCATCAGGTTGATGCTTGCGCCAAGATCGGCCAAGGCGAGATATTCAACTGATCCTACTACGGTGCATGGGATCAGAAAACTTCCAGGATCACCTAGTTTAGGTGGGAGTGTGTTTTGAACAATCGCAGCGCATTATTTGTTTAAGAAGGCAACAGAGATTTGTTCCATCTTACATTTGTTGCTTAGCAGATCTTTCAAGAACTTCCTATAATTGGGCATGCCAGCTAGTATATCAACAAGGGGCACGTTGATCCTAACTTCTTTGATTAGATCAATGAACTTGGCATAGCGTTCTTCCATCTTTTCTTTACGTAAGCGATGAGGGTATGGATTTTTTAGCTTATACGCCTTGAGTAGTGGTGGATCAGACTTGGTTTGTTTGGAAGAAGATGGCTTTACTTACTTTTCGGCTTAGTCAACCTCATCTACACAATCATCATGGATGACGAAGGTTTTAGCATTTGGGTTGACCGGCGAATCATATGTCAAACCACTCCGTGTGAATACGGCATTCACATGCTCATTTTGAGCGGAGGGTGGACGATAAGGTTTATCATTTGTTGGGCTGGGTTTTAGATTAGTTTGGGTATTGGTCGGAGAGTCGACCAAATTTTGTCTCAAGATCCTGAATTGAGGCTTGGTAATTCTTTTGTCCTTGCTCGACTTTGGTTTTAAGATTGAAGAATTGATTTTTGACAAAGTCATTTGATGATTTTTAAGCAACTATGAACTCGCGCATGGTTTTTTCAAAGTCGGATTCGACGAACTTCGTTTATGGTGTTGGTGGAACGGAAGGTGCGTCTTCTCAAGGTTGCGATTTCCTATTTTCATCTCTTGGTTGACGTTCTCGCTAATTTCTAGAACTCCTACCATAGTAGATTCCTCGATATCCTCCTCCTCGATTACCTCCGTAGGCATAGTTGGCTTCTTCATCTTTGGGACCTCCTATAGGCTTGTCGTCACACTCTGACAATGGCTGAGGACCTCTAAAACTGTTACATCCGTCTTTCATCTCTTTCATTTCTCCTTTGATATCTTTGAATTGCGATTCGATCTTAGTGGTCAAGGCTTCCATCTTTTCCATGAGTTTGGAATCGTTGCTACTTTCTGAGAATGAAACAGTTTTACGGATGGGTTTAGCTTTCATGTCCTTAGACCAATCGAGTTTCAAGAGCACACGATCTTCGAGCAATTGGTGTGCTTCGTTAGGGGTTTTGTAGAGAAAGATTCCTCCGGCATCTAGGAGAGCATGTGTGGCTTCTTCAAGTCCATGGTAGAAGATTTAGATTATGGTTCCTCGTCCTAAACCATGTCCGTGACAACTACGAAGTAAGTCTTTAATTCGTAGCCAAGCATCTACAAGGGATTCGTTGGGATGTTGGGTAAAACCTCAAATTCTCCCATGAGTTGGTCGAACATTACGGGTGGAAAGAATCTACTTACAAAAGCTTGTCTCATTTGTTCCTAAGTCGCGATACCACCAGGACTTAGTTCATTGAACCACACCTTGGCATCACTGGCAAAGGATGATGGGAAGAGTTTAAGTTTGATTGCGTCCGCATTGGTTGTGCCATATCAGAACATTATGCAAATCTCAACGGATTCGGCGATGTACTTGTGCGGATCGGCCCGCGCACGTCTATCAGGTCTTTGATCATCAAGAGGTGATGACCTTTAACGGTGAAGTTGTCTCTAAGGTCAACTGCGATAATAACGGCCCTGGTAGTGGGTGCTATAACTCGGTTGTTTCCCTACATAGGTTGATCGTCGGCCATAGGGAATGGTAGATCAAGAAATGGGTTGTAAACAACTAAGGCTTCGAAAATGTTCTCAAAAGGTGGGTAATTAACTTTGGGAATTCGGTCTTCAACGGGTATGAATGGGTTTCTTCTCTTCTTTTTCTTCTTAGTATGGTGGATGAAATGTTTGGGTTCGGAATAAGGAGTAGTTGGTTCTTGTCCAATAGAACGTGTGTTCATTCAAGAACAAGACACAACTAAGAATGAATTAGAGTATCTTTCGCTTCTCAAAAAAGGGTGCAAAAGTCGGTACAAGAAAATGTTTCGGGCTGCTCAGAAAGCCTCTAGCCAGGTGGCTGGTAGCGGTCTGGTGGTCGTGAGGGATGAGCCGGCTGGCTCGGTTGGTCAGTCAGGCGGCTGGCTTGTTCCTGTGAAAAGAAAACTTAAAATTTTTCAGAAAACGAGGTTCGGGGGCCACGTATTAGTTTAAGCACGAAATTTAAAACTAAAACACGATCAAATCCCCGACAACGGCACCAAAAACTTGATGCGTGAGATACGGATAAGTTTTAAATTTATAACATGGATACCGAATTTCTTAGCAACACATACGAGCAAGTGTACTCGTCCGTTGATAGCAAGAGATTATATGGTAAGTCTGGATCGTTCGTGGGGATTAGTGTGTTTAGATGGTTTAAATTTTGGTGCTAACGATTCTAACAAGCAAATAATGAAGATTATAAAGATTCAAATGATTTAAAAGCTACACTTGATTAAACTAGTTTGGGAAATCCAATTCGTATGATTATATGAATAAGATGGTGATCTAATCTATTATTTTCAAAACCTTCAATCTTCTTCAAGACCTTAAGTGGCAAAAACAAGCTTTATGTTCAATCAATCAATTCAAGACTACTTCATGTTTTAAATAGTTTAATTCATGGTTTATTTCAAAAACATGTTAACAGCAATAATTATGATTCTTGTTAGATTAATCTTCTTAAGAAATGGTCAATACAAAAGGTAGCCAATCATAGGCAAAACATAACAATTGATTGATTAACAAGATCCCTTTCGTCCTATGATATGTTTAACAATTAATTCGGGTTGATAAAACAATGTCACATGAATCAATAGTATAGATTGATCTTAGAGATAGCTTGAAATTGAAGAAAACATGTTATCACAATCATAAACGAATCATCATTCCACAAACATCATTTAACCACGTGTATAAAGATACTAGCCACTCATAGCAATCAAAGACATATTTCTAGAAATTAAATGATTCATAAACATGATTAAAAGGTTCTTACAAAGTATGTAAAGATTACAAGAAATGAGGCTTGGATGCCTTGAAGAATTCTTGATGTTCTTGACCTCCTAAGATAGCTTCTTCCTCCTTCAAACTTCTGGGATTTTCCTGGCATTCTAAGAAGGTTTATGGCTTTGAGAGAGCAGTAGAGATCTATGTAATGAGAATGATTGATTATGAGATTTATTGATATCAAAACACTAGCCAAAGCACCCTATTTATACTACTAGAAAGGCCTTGGGGTATTCAATGTTTGCCTTGGGGCCAAAGGGTCATAAGATGCCAGAAAATAGGAGTCTAGATCCTTCTTGATCGTTTAAGGGGCTTCAAGATATAAAGGTTTCATCAGACGTAGGGGAGCTGCCCGGCTGGAGGTTTTAGCCGGCCGGCTGGGGCTTCGTCCCCGGGTGAATGTCGCTCAATTTCACGTTTAAGCTCTCCGATTGAATCGTGCTTAGTCGTGCGTCTGTATACTTCCATAATACTTTGTTTAGGCTAATCCTTGGAACTTGGAAGCTCGAATGGTTGGATCTTGTACTCTTGAAATGCTTCTAATCTCTAGCCTTGATTCGGGATTCTTTGTACTTGTATAAAACTTAATTTCTTAGTTCTTTTCTTTGATTTTCTTATACTTGGCTACAAATTATAACAACCTATAATTTTCTAGTATGTTTATCAATGTAATATCTACTTGCTATATTAAGTACAACCTTTTTCACGGGAATATTTTTTGTTTTTATTCCATTCTATTATGTAACCTAGTTTACATTTCTAAAGTAAACGAGCTCACACAACTACCTATGCCATCTATATCTATCTTTACATCGTATAAACATCCTAATATGTCAATTCAATGATTTAATATCAATTTTACCAAGTACATTATCCATTTAACATACTTTTCAAAATGTTATATCAAAACAAGCATTAAACGTTAACGTTTACATCAAAACCTTAATTATATGTAATGTATACATATAAAATGAATGTGCAAGCCTTCAAGCATGTGTACAAGTGTACAATGCACAACATTTGAATATCTTTTCCCTCCTAAATCAAGTTACAACTTTTTAAAGCACAATGTATAAGTTAATTATGCCTAAAAACCTAATTAGGTCATTTAAGCTCCTAAACTATGTTTAAACTATACACCACTTTAGCAAAAGGTACAAACACTTAATACATGACTCCAAAACCCTAATCTATCCCTAATCTTAACCCTAATCTACATTTTAAAACCCTAAACCCTAAACAGAACCCTAAAACCCTAATTTCACTTTAAGCCTAAAACTAAACCCTAAAACCTAATTTTAAGACATAAACCTTAATCCTAAACCATAAACCTTAATCCTAACACTAATCCTAAACCTTAATCTATCCTAAACCTTAACCCTAACTAGAAATTAAAACCCTAAACCCTAACCCGAGCCAAAACCAAACCCGGCACCATTTTCTTTCCATTTTAACCCATTTTAAACCTAAGCTAGTAACCAAGCACCTCTATGACATCACCAAGCAAGCAACCAAGCACCTTACAAGCACCTCTATCACTTCTTTGTCACCTCCTTGTCCTTCTTGTAGCCGAAATTACCACAACACCTTCCACCTTGCTTAGCAACCCTTCTAGCTCTCATTACTCATCATGCTAGCTTCTATGAATCACCTCAGCTAGCTTTGACACTAATCAAACACAAAACTTGGGCACTAAGGCTTTCCAAGCCCTATAAATAGCCGAATACATGCATACCATTCATCACACCTCAAATTTCATCAAATACAACAATGGAGTCTGAACTCAGACCAATAAGGATCAATATAAGTCCCTAAGCTCAGAATAGAAGCCAAGAATCAAGAAAAACAAAGCCTTGAAGTCGTTACTAGGCGTACGAACCCAAAAACCCCATTTTGACCCATTTCTAGCTCAAGTAAGCTTAAATCTTGTTCAATAAGCTTATAATATGTATAAGAATGTTCATAATACTCTTAATTTCATATATGAACTCTTGTTTGAAGCTTTGAATCCTCAAACCCATGTGTTTTTTATTAAAACCCTAAAAACGACCTATTTTGATTTTCTAGTTAACGAATCCTTTTTCTAAACTTTTGTTGTGTTAAAACATCTTATTTTAGCTTAATCTAATAAGCTATAACCTGCAAATATCATTTGAATATTAAAATAACCTTGCATGGCTTTTTGGACTTGTTTTGCAAATTTATCCCATGCTAGGGGTATATATCGTAACTTTCTAAAATTTATAACTAAAGGGACTGAAAAT
>BQNB010184656.1:744-12289 GCA_026074375.1 Tanacetum coccineum
CATGATAGGTAGTTTATTATACCTAACCGCAACTAGGCCCGATATCATGTTAGTGTCTGCCTTTGTGGACGCTTCCAAGAGGATCCCAAAACCTCTCATCTTGAAGCGGTTAAGCGTATCTTCTGATACATTAAAGGGACTATGCACTTAGGATTATGGTATCTTAAGAGGACTGACATAGAAACAGTAGTATATGCCAACTTTGATCATGCGGGAGATTATGTGGACCTAAAGAGTACTAGCGGTATTTATACGTTCATGGGATGTTGTTTGACATCTTGGTTCTCGAAGAAACAAACCGCTCTTGCTATATCTACTACCGAAGCCGAATACGTAAGCGCCGGAAAGACATGTCAACAAGCACTATGGATGAAACAAGATCTCATCGACTACGACGTACGACTCGACGATGTTCCCATCATGTAAGACAACAAAGGCGAGATTAACCTTAGCAAAAACCCAGTGCAACATTCTCGTACCAAACAAATCGAAATACCTCATCACTTTCTTCGCAATAATGTCCAAATAGGACATATCTCACTCAAAAAAGTGTCGTCCGTCGACAACATCGCCGACATTCTTACTAACCCCTTAAACGTGAATCGTTTAATTATCTACGTCTTGGCTTAGGAATGATGGAACACATTCCATAAACCTTATGTGTCCGCTTCTCCTTCTTCCAGTTTCGATTCTAGTCCGTGTTCTATTCCGTATTCTATTCTGTGTCATGACAACTTAAATACTTCATCCGAAGTTCTTTAAGCACCTTTAATTCGCGAAATGAAAATTAAAACGTCACACCTCTTCGTAAAATTTTCATTAAAAATGAGTCCAAAAACCCTTGATTGAGGGCGGACCCCATACAAGCGGCCCCCCAATATATTTGGGACCGCCACTAGCAGATCATAAAATGGAACATTTAAAACAAAAATTTTCAAAACTGAAAAACAAACACTCCTTTATCTGTTGCACTCGACGAACACGACCCAAAACCCACCAAAACTCAAATTCAACCATTAAAACATTAATTGAAGATCAAATCAACACTAATAATCAATCCTAATATCACAAAGATCATCAATTGTAAGTCATTTCATCTACTTCTTTCAATTTGAGTCTAGGGTTCATGATGAACACCAAAAATTGAAGTTGGGGATTTTCGATTTTTCTTTCAATTTTGTACAATTAAGATTACTAGGATACAATGTATAACTAATATGCTTCCCGTAGATATAGGATTTGCATACATTAGTGAATTTTTTGAAAAATTGATTTCGAACCAAAACCCCAATTTTATTTTCAAATCACTCACGTTAGGAACATAATAAAATTGTTGTTATGCATTGTTAATCCAACCCAAAAACGTTTTCAAACACATGCATAATGATCTCATGAACAAATTTCGAGATACGTAATTCATATGTATTTTTCGTCTTTGTTTGGATGAGCAAAATCAAATTAAGGAGCGTTTGGATTAACTCTTAGGATTTTATGTTTAGGTCGAGTTAATCGTTACTCCACATTCGTTGCATATAGACACACACTAGACACGAACATAAAATATTAATACAAGTAAAATGCAATTAAAATATGATCTTGGTTCTCTAATTCTAGGTGACAATTCCTCCAAAATCATCTGAAGACTACAAAAATACAAGACACTATATCCCTAAAATCTCACATGAATTCCGTACTCCAATAAGAGAAAAACTAATGAACCTTGAAGAACGCTATATCCATGAGAGTCGGGTGGTTTTTGATAATTTTGCGGACCTAAACTATGTTCGGTCTTTGTTTCATTTTGTTGAGTTCGAATGTCCCCTTGAAATCAATGAACAAATCTGTCCTCGCTTCATTCTCGAGTTCTATAGTCAATATCAGATCAATTATTCCAACAAAGGTCAAATGCTTTTCGAATTTGTGATTCAAAATCAACTCTTCTCCTACTCTCTTGTTAATTTTGCTCAAATTCTTGACATTCCTTGTGAAGGCGCGTGTGTCTTTACCGATAGATGGAGACTTGATGAGTTGGCATACGGTATCCCTTCGGATGGTCCATATCAAACCAACCTTCCTTCCATTGAGGACATCATTTCGTCTATTCGAATTGATCGAGAATGTCAAGTCCGTCGCATCCGTTATCAAATTCTCACTCGTGAAGTCGTGTCAACTTTGAAACCTTTAGAGGAAATCATCCGGGAAAACGTCTTCTGTCTGGGGGGTAATCGGGATCATGTTCCCGCTTGTCTTTGTTTTATGCTTTATTGTGTTGTACACTCCGAAAGATTCAATCTTGCCTATTACATGACGAAACGAATGGAGTGGGTCACTAAGCAAGCTAGGTTAATTCTACTCTATGGTATGCTATTAACCTGTTTGTTTAAATTCATCATGAATGAATATCCTGAGTTGTACAACGAGTTTTATATCTTGTACGATCGTGTCATGAACCCTCTTGCCGCTTAACAAGAGAGAAAAGTTCAAAGGAATCGTGGCACGAGAAGAGGTCGTCCTTCCACTTCCTCCTCCACCTTCGATCAACCATCCTCAACTCATCTCAACGATGATGATGACGATGGAAATGACGAAGGGACCTCGCGTGCAAGCATTCCCTACCCCATTCGTTATGTCAATTCCTTAACCAATCAGGTTCCTTAAGTTTTTCAAAACCCACCTAACATTGACCCTCACTTGGAACCATTTTACACCCGTCAGGCCGAAATCATCAATCGTCAAGTACAATTACGAGATGAGCAGCGTGGTGGAGTAAGGTCAATCGAAAAAGTCTCAAAAGGTTGTGGAGAAACATGAAGAAGTGAGCTATGAGGGAAATTATTTTATGACATTATTATCTATATTATTTACTAATCTATTATGCTTAGGTATTTAAACTTATGCTACTTATTAGTAACTTAGTACTTAGTATGGGCAACTTAGCTTGCCATGGATGATCATTCAATTTTATCATCCTAAAGCCATGCTTGCATGCACTTTGATATGCCTTGACTATTGTTATATTATGCATGCTTATAAAATTGTCAATTTGCCTAAATATGATTTCTTGATTGAGTTTAGCATGTTTAGTATTATAATCATTGTTAAGTATTAGATGATTCATTATAAATTGGAATTTACTACAAAAGGAAAAAAATAGGAAACTGTTTTTTGTACAGGATTTACACAAAATCAGGAAAACTAGAAAAAATCCTGTCTCTAGAAAACGGCCCCCATAACTACTGGGTGGCCCCTAATATATACGGGACCACCAAGTATTTATGGGACTGCCATCAGAAGTCACGGAATTTTTCACTGTGGCTCCTGATTTTCTATGCAGTTGACTATTCTTTCTTAGACCCAACTAAACCTTCTACATTTTCCTAAACCACTTTTGGAATCCAAAAACTTAACTCTCATGCTTTTCCACTTTGATCCTTTCCTCTCTAATTAATTTTGATCCTTTCATCTCTAATAAATTAAGTCTTCCATCCCCACTTACTGATCATCGCTTATATCTTCACCTCATAACCATTCTATAACCATAAATTCCACCAATGCTTCCCTCATCGAACCCTTCCAAGAAACTCAAACCTCACCAAATCCCGTCACCTAGAAAATCTATTTAACAACATAATCTAACGTGTGAATATACACCGACCACAACCTTCTCCTTACAACAACTCTTCATCTCCAACTATCCTCCAAATTGTACCACAAAAACCACATTCCACTAATCAAACATTATCACGCAAGAAAAAAACATCTTCTTCCTTACACTCAAAACCTATAATTTCACCACATCTTCACATGAACAATTCTTCTCATCACTTAACCCTTTTCTTGACATCATATTTGATGTGTCCTCCTAGACCTCTAAATCCTCAACCACTTCAAAGTCATCCTACCATTGATACATACTTTCTTTGTCCCCAATCACGGTCCTCTTGATCACATTCATGAACACTACATCACCACCGAATCACCACCACAATCTCACACTACAATCATGGTCCATCTCTTTTCTATACTAAATCAAGACTTACGTGGGTTCACTTGCATATATTGTTCTCGACAAAACCAAACCTTTTCTTCATGCTATAGAAGAAGAGATGAAACATGTTTTGGTATCATACTTGATATCTTCTCACTACCAGCAAATTCACCACACAACTTTATTACCTCCACCTTGAAAAGTCTTTCAAATGTTTATCATAAATGTGTGCCCTCCAAACCTTTTGCTCAAAAGGTCCATTCCTAAGAATCATGAAACATATTAAAGACATCATGGTAGTATTGTGTTTCGACTATAATCTTGTATAGCTTTAGTTTTAAGTTGCATGTAATAAGTTGGATGTGCTAATGTGATAAATGAGTTTCTTGTTGAGGGTTGGAATATGAAACTCATCTGTTTTAATATATAAATACAATGGTGTTATCTTGAAAGATATTTGTCCTTGCACATGTACATCTAACCTTGATATGTTAGCACACAAATTTTCGTACGAGTCGATCCCTGGTGCCCGAACAAGGGGGAGCATACGATCAAGGGGAGGTCTTGATCGTCGTTTTCTTTCTTCCTTCAACAAACTCGAGCGATCAATCTCTTTTTGAATTCGACAAAAAGGAGAAATGGAACATAACTCATTTAATAATCTTGACATCTATAAATCTTTTATTTATAATAAGTTTTTATAATTTTGTCATCATCAAAAAAGGGGAGATAGTTGAATACAAATAATGTCTAAAAACGTTAAATATATTACTCACCTCTCAACGTTTGATAATAAACAAAATGTTAAAATATGATTCCAATAAAAATAAACGTTTTACAAATTATTAAATGTAAAATTCCATGTCCTTAAGATTAGAGATCACCTTAAAAGTTAAGGTATGGAAAAACAAAATAATTCAACATGATTAGTGATCAAGAATATTTTTTCTTTTATTTCCACACTTTTAATTCTACAAATAGTATTTTCTCAAAAATACATTTACGAAAATACTCATTTAATAATTAAAAAGAAATGTTTTATTAGAAACTAAAAATTTGAAATTCAAATTTTCCCACCAAAATAGAAGGTTTCATACAATACAACATTCTCATCACAAAAAGACAAAAACAAAGAGTCGAAAGTCCTAGTGCGGTGCCCCCTTGATAGCCTGGCGACTCCCTATTATATATAAGGACCGCCGTACCGTCCACCGAGAATTACATTAGATTTTCCTGTCAAAAAATACAGCCATTCCCAGTAGATAAAACCTTCTTCTTTGTCAGCAGTAATTTTTCATCTCTTCCTTTCTCTCTACTAAGTGCTCACCTTATTTCTCTCACAAACTCTTGATCACTAACATACTTAGATCTTGTTTCAAGTGATCAAATCTCTTCTTCTCATCTCTTACCCTCTCATTCAGTTGGCAAGAGAAGCAGCACTCGTATTGATCTGTCAAGTAAACGTAAGATATTAATTAGTGATACTCTCTTCTCTTCTCACCTCTATTACTCTTTTCTTCTAAGATACAAAACTCTGTTGTATTATCTTGTTTCTTTGTGTGGATTCGGAAATTGTGTAGATCGATAGTGTAGATTCTTATAGTGGGTATACTTTGTGAAGTGGTAGTATTGGATCAAGCTAAGTATTTAGGCGACTCGACATTAAGCTTAGTGTCAGAAAATACGAAAACGGACATGTAAACGGTTTTTCTCGCCAGAGCAAGGAGCTTGTGAAATATTGAAATCTCGAAGTCTGGATACTGGGGAGTGGAGTAAGGTCGGAAGAGGTGCTTCGTAGACCGAACCACTATAAAATCTTGGTGTCCTTGTTTGGTTGTTTCTTTTCTTTTATCTCTTTACAATTATTATTGTTGTATTATCTAGCTTTCCTTTTAGATAGTTTTATTGCTTGTTTCGTATTTGAATAGATGACGCGACATAATAACGTAACTCGATCTATATATTTTTGAAAGTAAACTTTTAAAACGTAAAACAAACCTGTAAACTATTCAACACCCCTTCTAGTTTCCACACTGTATAACACTGTATAAATATAGAACTAGGTGTTCATTTCATACTTAGCTAATGATTTGTGTAAAACACTTTCTCTCTCAATTCCTCTTGTATCAAATTGTAACTGATTGTAACAAACAAATGATTACAATCCACCATTGATGATCAATAAAAGCTTTCGACTAATCTTGTTTCTATCTCGTGATTGTCCCAGCCTATTGAAATCCATTTAACTATATTAAGTGATACCTCAGTGGAGCACATTTGAAGTAGTGCGGTTAAATAGTGCCGTTAATATTAAAGAAGATATACCAGAAAACAAACGGGTATGTTTAGGTTTATAAGCTGCCCACGTGTTTACGAACACCATGAGACCCCACTAGAGAAGGGGCAAGGTGATTCTGATCCAAGCAGGAGGCCTGCGGAATGACTTCTGCTGGTGTTTACGGCGTACAACATAAACAAGATAAAAAAAGGAATGTTTTTCCCGGAAATGACCCATTGAATTTGATATGAGCAGTAACTCATCTCAAATTCAACGGGCAAAAGGAATTAAAAGTTTATCAAAGAAAAAGCAAAACGATGCATAGCAACAACAACAACAATACCAAATCCTGTCCGAACGGGTTATGGCCTTATGGGGGTGATATATAGAAAGATCAGTTTAACTCAATGCCATAAAGTATTTAAACATAATCGTTTATTCGTGGATACAGAACACCAGAAGCCAACCAACCGAAGGCAACAAACCTAGACTCTTAACGTCAGTGAGGTAAACAAGTCTCGCACAAATCCAAAATGGAAAACCATTACTAAAAATCAAAGTGGAAATTTAGCAAAAGTACTTATACACACGAAAAAATGACAGTAGTCGATAAAAAGTTAAATCAACCACTAAAAAGCATCTAGCATATTTAAAATAACCAAAGAAATATTATGGAGTCTGGGCTTCTAAAGTATTAGCAACTAAAGGACTTGTGCTTAAATCCGTAAAATCTGTTAAAGCTACATAAAGTTTAATAGGAACTCAAAGTCTTCTTAATTGCTTAGAGCTTACTGCGAGATCAAATTAAGCTCCAACACCAAAAACACAAATTTTGACAAAACAGAAGATGAGAAAAGAAAAGACACCAAATCAATGAATATCACAAATGTCCAGTTCTCCACTATCAAATAATATTGGTTTGGCGTTACAAATTCTAAAGCCAGATTAAAAAGGTCATAAACACTATTTTGTGAATACTAATTTGCATCCGATAAAAATTCTCGGAAACAGATAACCATAAAAAACCCAGGTTTTCCAAACCCCGACTGATAAATAATACAACCTGAATAATACGCTAACAAATCCACTCCTTGAACTCATCAATGCATTTCAGTCACAGGATAAAATTAACGGTCACAAGGGTTGTTTGTTTGAATGCTTCTAGAAGTGCATTTAGCCCACAACAATGATTTGTACCTTCGGTGATGCACATGGGTAGCTAATGGAATCCCCTAAAATCTTTATCTCCAACTTTCTTCTTAGGAATTTTAAAGTGTGAATTCCTCACCTTCTATTCGGCAACATGGGTGACCTGGCTCAAGATAAGCCTTACAAAAATCTAAACTGATTCTTGGCATTGCTAAAAGATATAAGCTCTAGTTCGTTCAGGCGCTCCAACATAATATCCGAATAATCTTCAACTATGAAGCAATACTTTATCTTAGACATCTCAAAAATTGAATTGTCCCAAACCTACATCAAGTGTTTTGTGCAAGTGTATTATGACATAATAAGAATAACAAAAACAGAAAACAAAATGGATTTATGTTCTAAGTTTTTAACCCTTGCCTTAAGTTTCTCCAAGGTCGGGGAGCTTTTGACAAAAAGAGCAATAACAGATAACTCAGTTTCGCTGATGAAGCATACACCATCTATACGTAAGTGTTTGAGGTGGATTATGTGGTTGAAAGCTCTCTTGGAACTTCCTGAATAGCAATATCCCGGAAAACCTAAAACAAAGGTTACAAATAAGCAAACTCTTTTCCCCAAGCTAGTATTAGTTAATTATATATCATGAGAAGAAAATTACACAAATCAGCTCAAGAGATATAGAAAAGGTTTCAATCACCGATAAACACTCAAATATCTCACTAATGGTGGGACCACCAATGCTACCAGAGATACACGGATCAGGAATATCATGCAACAACTTACAATAGTGAGATAAGTTATGAAAGGCAAGATATGATTGATATTCTATCTTAGCAAGATAAGAAATTACCAGAATCACAGTCTTAAGCAATAGACAAATGCAAAGGAGATGCTGCAGCGTTCTCGTAGAGATAATTATCTCGTGTAGGTATAAACTTGTGAGACTACCAAATCCAGTGAATGTTGGTGGAATGTGAAAACAACAATGAATGAGACAGAGGTCAGTTAAGTGCCCGAATGAGTAGTGTGACAAGGGTAGACTATGCTCCGGCCAACCAAAGTTGAATTTTAGTTTCGTGACTCTAGTTTTCCTCGACAAGTAAGTTAGTATAGGGTCAATCTCAACATGTTTCCTAGATAGGCACAGCAAAAGGGTGAACTAGTTTATTGGACTATCGTGAATTAACAAAACATGGCATATTGCATATATAAGTTTACTCTTCTTGTCCATAGTTACCCTTTTAATTGGTTCCTTAAGTGTTTGATCCAGAATGGACGACTCAGCCCCAAACATCAGTCGATACATGAAAAGTATTTTCGTCAAACAGGAGGTGAGGAATTTTAGTCCAGCGGTACCTCAATTCCTTAGACAGGATACTTGTCCTCCCTGCCTCTTGAATTGGTACAAGACATAGGATCGATTCTATTATGCCTGACAGAAGGTTGCTGAGCCTATCCATAACCCTGGCTGCAATATTAGTTTATATGAAAATCTATTAATAACATTGTTCAGTATGCATAACAAACATTTTAACAAATTCTAAATCGAACTTTGTTTGAATCTTTTGTTTGGTTCAGACAATAAATCAAACACTTGAAAGACATAAATATCAATTTCATAGAGTGCTTATTTTAAGTAGAAAAAATCAATCCTAAACTCTATTTCCTAGAGTGCTTATTTTAAGCAATAAACCACACAAATATTAAGGGGGATATTTGTCTTAGCTCATCATCTTTTATTAACTAGCTTATTCACTTGAGCTTATGAACTAATATATTCTTAGCTTAATTGATGGGCTTATATAAAGTATAAACTATAAGTTCAACTTGATAAGCCCAAAAAAGTGGGCTTATGAGATTTTCCGGGTTTAAAATAAGCCGGAAAAAAAAAGCTAACCCAAAGTCCAAATACCCTCATATGCTTATCAACTTTCAAAAATCTAAAAATCCCCTTAATAAATTTACCCTTTCCTTTTACACATGCTAACCACATACACCCTTCTTCTAACAAAATACTAATTACAACAAATTATGACTTGCAGCTTTGCGTGGGTATCATGCTAGTAATAACTAATACTAAGTGTTCATTTTGAAATGCATAAAATTTTACTACATTTGCAAACTAATAAAGTCTCTACCCACTAATAACAATAAACATAAGACACTTGAAGCATACAAGTTGAAATTTAAAGCTACTTTTGTACGTGTACAAAAAAAGTTAGGATTATTAACAGAGAAAACCTGAAAATGAGCAAAACCAGACAACAGCTCTTGTCTGCCTTTCTTGACTACTATAAAGCAACAACCAAACACCTTGTAAACTTTTTTCTTATACAAGGTTGCAAAAGAAGATAGTGAGCTGATTTGTTTTGTGCTAAATTTTCATTGGATTGGGCCCTTTTCTGGACTCTAGAACATCATCTATTTTTTTTATTCTTTGACTTGGTCACCAAATCAATACAGTTTAGTGTTAACTGGAAAACTACAATATTAATGGTTACTAATCATCGCAATGGTAGTTTAGTGTTAGTGGATAGATGATGTTGGATATCTTGCTCGAATAGTGTATGGTTACTTTTCGAATAAAGTATTTTGACCCTATTGATGTCTATGCATTACGAAATCCTTATTGGGATAATTCAAGAACAAACATTTTGTGTTTCTAGGCACAAAAGAACAAAGCAAAAATAAAGAGGAATTGTGTGTTTTGGTATGTAAAAATGAGATCGAAGTTCTTTGTTAGAAAATAGAAACTTATGCAAGTTAAACATGTTAAAAATGGTTAAATCACAAGAGTCACAACTCTTCACCAACATACATGTTGGATGGGTTTTTGGCGGAAAAATCTGATAAGTTCTTTAATACCGATTCATGAAAATCGTTTACGTTTTGGGGGGCTACCCCTTTTGAGCCCAGAATGGGGAGCGACAGCCTTGGCTCCCACATCTGTGTCTGGTCGGAGACATATTAGCTCAACAAGTGTGCACTCAACACTTTCCTAACTCGTATTCGAGCATAATATGAATTTCGATTGGTCTGTAGTAAATCACAAGCACCTAAAATAGTTGATGTCACTAAAATTATCAACATATGCAACGTAAAGCGGAGAAATCTTGTTCTCATGTCTTTCTTGATTATGATATTACACGATTTATCTTTTCATGTTGGTCGTGAGACCGGTCTGTTGGCCCTCCGGTGAATCGGTTCCTTTTATGATCATATCAAGGTAATTAGTTCTAGTTTTTAGTAACACAAAAGTTGGTGTATAGCATGATCAAAATCTCAATAAGTACCAGTTTGTTTTGTTTGTAAGTTGTGCATCTTGTGGCATTAGTTCTTACAATATTAGACTAACAATTACTTCGTACGTGACAGATATATCAAACTAACAAAACGAACATCATGAATATAATAGCCAGTTCGACCATCAATGAACCAATCAACGTGCTAATCTTGAATGAATAACAAAGAAATACAGAGTATTTAGCGCAAATAAACTAAATGCAACAACTATATACAATTAACACCATTTCATTAAACAAATAAAATTTCCAAATATTCAAAACCTTTAAGAGTCCTATACACGACATGAAATCAATCCGAATGATCATCAGAATACGTATCATAACCCGAAAAACTAACACCAGCCGAGCTCAAATACTCGTCATCATGATCATAACTATAAGAAGAATAATAAGACTCAACATGAGGCGACCAAGGAAGACATAGAAAATTCCACACACATATCACGAAATGAGCTAGTTCTTGAAGAGGAAAACATATCACCAGATCTAGTAATTCTTCACCCGAGATTCGTTCTGATGAACACGCTATAGATTGCCATATATCTGCGGATACGCTTGCTATTGTCGCGATTAATACGGTGTTGAATACCATCTTTGGCTATGTGAATATTTTTTTTTAAGATTTGGTTTTATGGTGAGTTAATATGTTGGGAAAATGAAGATATAAAGGACATTATTCATATCACATATAGCTATAATATAGCCTTTTCAATACAAAAAAGTGGAACAGCAAACTAGGATCAAATACTACCCATGAGTCCATGACTCTCTTTAAGAATCCGTACATGACTCTCTCAGCAACTCAAATACATTGGTCAAATG
>BQNB010184657.1:0-12289 GCA_026074375.1 Tanacetum coccineum
CTCAGCTACAAAGCTTCCCTCACTTCCATCATCATACCTACAATACAAATTATATATTGTTGTAACTTTTATGAACACCAACAAAATAAATCTATAGTAAATGACTAATTGATGTACTACTATATATACTTACATCTTCTTTGGTGCAACAACACCATCAACAATCATGGTGGCAGTGTTGGATGTCTCGATGTCCGGGTACATCCCACACCTTCAAACAATATTCACTTTTTGTTAATTTTTCAAACACTATAGGAAAAAATAAAATAAGCGTAATAGTTGAATTTTATTACAGAGAATAAGCTGAAAGGTCTAAATCTGAATCATATAATAATACAACTTTTTATAAAAACGTTTAAACGTTTAACGTAAAGCAAATACATGATCTAATGTTGTCAACATTACCCCTTGCAAGAGCTGCCGCAAGAGCAGCTTGACCCACAACCACACTTTCCATTGCAGCAAGACATGATTATAGTTAAGGTTGGTTTAGAAAAGATATTAAGATTATGTTTTGATTGTAGTAAAAGCTTGTTGGTGACTTTGATGGTATGATCATGGGCTCAATTTATAGAGGAAAAAAGATGGACATAGTGGTTGTCCACCGTACACGTGTATGGATGTCTTTCACATGTCACTGTCGGGTTTTTGTTTTGGTTGCATGATATTATGTGATACATCACATCTATATTATCATTAGGATTAATAATTGAAAAATAGGTCTATGGGTTTAATTCAGAAAAATTGAAGGGGCGATGAGCGATAAGAATGACTTGACAACGGGTGAAAGAAAATAATTTCTTTTAAAGTTTAAAATGAGTCAGTTCGGTTTTAATTAAATGCAAAATAATATATATTCTATGTAACTTACATCAACGCATATAAATTGAGACCTAACTGACAATCCAATTATTAAGTTCATCTTAAGTAAGATAAACTTGATATCGATTCTATTTTCATAGATAGTATCAAAGTAATTAGACCTATAATACGGATGTGTTTCATCTTTTTAAGTGTTAACATAAATCATTTTTTGAAGAATGGAACTTAAACTTAAAATTGAAGTTTAGTATTGAACTAAAACAACATCACTTATTTATGACTCCTAGAGCTCATGGACAAAATACTAACAAATAAAAGTAAAAACTTAACATTTTAAATATATAAATTCATTAGGATGTTTCTTAATATTTTATTATAAAACCCGTTATCCGACCCAACTGGCCCCCTATATTGTGTTATAGTCTCAACCTAGGCCAACCCGTCTGATCCGTATTCTTTCTGCGTGTCTTAGTGTCGGATACCTTCCTCACCCAACCTAGGTCCGCTCCTGATATCAGATCCACTGTTTTAATTGCATGATTGCTAGGTGGAATCCACCATTAGTTTTATGAGAGATTAATATACACGTATTAACGGTACATTTAATGGTTTTTTCATCTGCTTATCTTGGTTAACGGCGACCGGCCAGCGTTTGATTTTGGTAATTTCCGTTCACAATGTTCTTATTTTTGTTGTATGATTGTTTATTGTGTGTGATTTGTCTGGTCGATGATGATATTGGGATTGTATCAATGTTCAATGTGTGTGATTAATTAGTGACGACATTAAGGTTGGTGATGATATTGAGGTTGTGTGCCATTGTTGAAGACACTAGACTTGAATTGTTTATGGGTGTTGCAGTATTTTTATTTAAGATCCTTATCCTACTTTTATCAATATCAATTGTCTAAGGTTTTTGATGATATTAGGTTTTAAGGTTGTTATTGTACTTTTATCAGTATCACTTGTCTAAGCTTTTTGATGTATGTGGTATCAATTATGTTATGAGGATGGTTATGTTTGGATTAGCTTAAGCTTATTTATGTTGTAAAGCTAATGCGATATTCGATAGATAACTCATCCTGATATTGATTATAACAGGGTGGTTTGATGATTCTCACTGGGTTCGTTTAAAGCTGAGATTATCTGCACCTTGGCGGGGCAACTCAATGAGTTTGCAGCCGTGGCGGACGTATCATCTTTCTTTGACTGTTTACCTATGTGAGACTCATTGACGATTTTATTTCCCCTTCTTAGTATATCCAAAAGTCAAGACAGTTGCAAGATTATGACTATGCACATAACACATTAGCAATGTGATTGGAACCGTGATTTGGCACGACAACCTGTTAGGTTTGCAGCCATCGCGGGTTTGGTTCAGTAGGCGATCGTTATTATGAGGTCGTCATGGAATTTAATAGCTTCAACTAAAGGCGTAAACATCCGTGTTTTGGCATGATAAACATTTTAGTTTGCAACCATTGCGGATGTCTACGCTTTTTTCAAAACCGAAGTGCACAAAATGTCTGATGCGCTTCGGTTTAAGGCGTTCCCATTCGTGTTTTGGTGGGCCAATGCATTCAACCTACATGTATTTTGGGCCAACATTTGAAAGGTGTTCACTTATCCGCGTCGTCATCGTATGAGCTTATTAAGCTTCCAGCCAAGGCGGACGTGTGTCCCTTTTATGTTTTTCTGGCAATTAAAGGATTGAATATTGGAGGTTATGACGAATTTAATAAACTAACATATCTTGGCGATACAACCACACCCGCGTGCTTAAGTTGTGTAAAAATAAAATCTAATATTGTTGTCAAGATTGTTGTTCTTTTTGCTTAAAATTAAGAATTATGGTTCGGGCTTGCTTATACATTCGGCGTACAGTTCTTCGATGCCACCTATCCTTTCGTTGCCGCTACTAATGGCGTGTGACGATAGTGATGGTTGTGTGACGATGTTGATTCCCAAAGGGTGGAATCCATGTGGAATGTGTTAGAATGTGATCCGATTGTGGTTTGCGAGCTTTTGTTGGGCTCGCAACCATGGCAGTGATTCCAAATGTTAGTTTTACACCATCATTTGTGATTATATTGGTTGGTGCCGCTGTGGCGGGGCAGGGTTGGTTGGATACCCTTTTGTTGGTGCTTTATTAATGCTTGGTTAGCACTGTGTGATTATACACTGTTTTCTAACTTAATGTATTTGTTGTGGGTGATGAAGAGTCTATTACGTTTGGGGTTAATGGATCGTGTGGGTGAAATCGGCCCGTATCTTGGCGGGGCAGCACGTCGTCATGCTTGCAGCTATGGCGGGCTACATGCCCTTTTCACCCGTCCCGCACTCGCAAATCTGAGCCAAAATTTACCTTCATGAGTAAACATTAAATGCGGTTGTTAATATGGATGTCTTAGCTGCATTTTAGTAATAATTGTTGCTTTAAATTTAGCGATTGGAAGGTTGCCATTTACTGGGTTGTGGATGAACTTGAAGTTTGTTTTTTTTAATTATGTATGTTCTGAAGGTATCCAACATAATGGAATTCTCAAAGGTGTGTGGCATTTTTATGATGTTTTATTGCAGATACTCAGTATGTAGCTTATTATGTCTAATATTTGAATTTGTAGGTGGCGGGCTATACTATCCAGGGTACCGATGTCCACAATTGTCGAAACAAGAATGAGCATTATCTTACCCATTTTTAGTTTTGTAAATTCCATTAGGCCAAATTATTGTTTTCATTTAAGTAACTAAGTCCTTAAATATTCAAAAAATTTGTAATCCTTATACTATTTTTTCTTACCCTTTTGCATCTCTAAAGATGACAAGGAGTTCATTGTTGTGCGGCAGTGAATAAAAAGAAAACCAGAGGTATATATTTATATTGCTAGGTGAGGAGAGTTAACTTATCTGATTTTACTAAATGTTTGTATTCGACTATGCGGCATAGTCGAATATAAACCATGGTTAGAAATTGTGAGTTTAATCATTGTTTTGATATTATTTGTGATTCCCCTTTTTTAAATATTTGTTTTTATGGTGTTAATACAAATAATGTCTAAAAACGTTATTTATATTTTTTGACCTCTCAACGTTTTGATAATAACGAAATGTAAAAACGTTTACAATAAAATTAAATGTTTACAAATTATTAAATGTAAAATTCCATTTCTAAGATTAGTGATCACTTAAGGTATGAACAAACAAATCATTAAGCATGATTAGTTATCAAGAAAATATTTTTCTCTTATCCATCACATTTTTACAAATAGAATTTTCACACAAAATTAAATAATAATACAATAAAATTTTTCTTATTAAAACAAACGTTTTTATTAAAAACATAAAAATTTGAGAATTAAATTTTACCCCTCCAAAATGGAAGGTTTTCCCATACCAGGATATAACTTCTCCCCACAAAAGACTCAAAAAGGGAGCGAAGTCCCCGACTGGGCCGGAGGAGGGCCCCCTTACTATAAGGCCTGGAGCGGCCCCTATATATATCGGGGACCGCCGGGACCCGCCCCCCGCCCCATCTACCGATGGGTTTTTCTTTCTGCTATAAATATAAATGCTTCAATTCCTTTGCCGAAAATCAGACCTCATAAAAACGCATGAAATTTTCAGATAGACTTTTCCCTCTCTAAAAACTTCTTTCTTACCCCCTCATCCATCGAAAATCCTCCCTTGATCACTAACATTCTTAGATCTTGATTCAAGTGATCTAATCTCTTTTTCTCAACTACTTCTTTCTCATGTCAAGTGCAAGAGAAAAAACTTTCGTATTCGCCTAAGGAGAAACGAAAAAAAAAATTTTTTTTTTTTTTTTGTTAATTAGTGAACTCACTCCTCGTCTTCTTCTCTAAGTATCAAATCTCTATAATTATTTAGCTGTGTATTTGAGTGATTCAGATTGTGTGTTAAATCCGATATGTACATTCTAGTTATTTTGTATAGATAGTGAATTGGTAAGAAGATTGTTTCTATCTAAGATTAGGACTCCTCGACATTAAGCTAATTGTCCGAAAAACAACGGAAAGACTGTAAACGGTATTCCCTCCTTCCCCCTTCCCTTCTCCGCCTAAATGGAGCTTGTTACATTAGTGGAATCACGAGTATGTACTCGGAGGAGTTGGAGTAATGTCGAAGAGGGTACTTCATAGCCGAACCACTATAAAAATAAGGCTCGTGGTTAGATTGTTTCCTTTTCATTATCTCTTCACAATGTATTGTCATTGTTATTAAGCTTTAGTTTTTAAGATTGTTATATTTGTATTTGTTCATAAATTGTGAATTAGGTTAAACATACAACTCGAATCTAAATATTTTGAAAGCAAAATTTTAAAACGTAAACAAACTTGTAAACTAACAACCCCCCCGCCCCCGGCCCACCCTCCCTTTCTAAGTTTTTCACAATTGGTATCAGAAGCCCAATGTCACTCAAAATTTTAAAATATATTGTATTTTTAAAAGCTCAGACCCGATCTATGGAATTCCGACAAATATCTAGAAGGGCAATCTATGCAAAGAACCATCACTTTTTTCGAAAGTGATATGTTTTTGATTTTATAGGAAAAATATATTTGATACACAATGTAAATCAAAAGATCTAGATCTTTGGTGTGTTATTACCAATGATGATTTTCAACCTATTATACAAAATCCAAAAACCAAAATGATGAGGTTATCCCTTTTGAAAAACAAACTGATAATCTCAAAAAGAGACTTGCGAAAAATAACGAAGCTAAAATGGTCATTTATAATGCTTTGCCTAGAAAAAAATATGAAAGAATTTTCATGTGTAATACGGCAATAGAAATTTTGGAAAACAATGTTTAATCCCGCCCAACATAGTTATAGTCCAAGTCAAAGATAATAACACGACCTATTTGGTTCAACAATATGTAACAGTTTTTTCATTTTCCGAAGACGAATCTATAGATAGTGCTTTTTTGCTTAGATTTATACTATTATTACAATTAAGAAATAAGCTCTTGAGTAAGGCTATGTCTAGCAAGAAGTATGTTAGAGAAGTTTTCTAGTGCTCTACATCCTAAAATAGAGCAAAGAGGTCAACGGCGATTTAAAGAGGTCTAAACACAAAATGACACTATCCTCTTGTATGAACTTATCGGGGACCTCAAAGTTCACGCATGATCATCACGAAAGAAGTTTCCAAAAAAAATCAAAAGCAAAAGTTTGAAAAGGGAACAGCATATAGGTCTCCTCACCAGAATAACGGCAGACATCTTTAAAATGCTAAGAAAGAAATCTATTGTTGAAGAGTGTTCTACTTCGCGGAATAAAGACGAAGAGGTAACCCCTGGTGGTAAGTAGACTTAACAACAAGAAGTTTCTTTAAGAGAAGAGGTGTAGATTTCGAGAGACAAACCTCGAAATGAGCAAAAAGAACCTTCCAAAGAAGCGTGATGACAAGGAACGTAAAAAGAGTAGAAAATGTCCTTGTAGAAACGGCGACACCGAATCATCTATTGGTGAATGTCCAAAACCACCAAAAGACAAGAACCAAAGAGCTTTTGTCGGAGATTCTTGGAGTGATAGCGGTGAAGAAGATGATGAGAAGGTCAAAAACAAAACGTGTCTCGTAGCTCAAGCATCAAGTGAAGTATGTTCCGAATCCTCTTACTTTAGTGATGAAAACTCGTTAATTGATGATTTAATATTAGATAGTGAATATGATAAACTGTACAAAATGAGCTTAAAGATAATCACTAAAAACAAAAGATTAAAATCCACTAAAAATAGTTTAGAAAAAGAACTTAGTATTCTAAAAGAAAAAGTGTCTACACTCGAGAAAAACAAGGGAGTTGATCTCGAATGTGTAAAATGTCATATGCTTAAAATTAAAAATGAAAAGCTTAAAGAGGAAGCTCTTAAACTAACCAAGTTTGAAAAGAGCACACATTGCTTAAATGAAATGATAAGTAATCAAAAACCATCCGGTGATAAGTTAGGTGTAGGGTTTAATTCAGTTGAAGCATCATCTAGTGGAACTAAGGAAATAAAATTTGTGAAAGCTTGATTCGTTGATAGTATACACTTAAAATACACAAGAAAGAATCAATGATAAAAAGATTCCGGAAGAGATATTCCCGGGTCGTATGTCCCAACGAGGCTGCAATTGAAATTTATCCTGGTTTGATGAGAAATTGAATGATGGAAACACTGATATAATTACAACTTAAATTTAATTAAATATAAACTTAATTTAACCTACGGGAAGCAAATATAGTAAAAAGGGATTCATTAAAGAACTACGGGAAACAAAATTAGTTATAGGAGAATCCTAAAATTAAATTTATACTAAAATAACGGGGAACGAGAATCAGTATCGGGAAACCTAAATAATTTAAAATTTTAAGAAAAATAAATGGTTGTAAATTAAATTAAAAATTAAAAATAAATTCTAAGTTAACTTATTTGAAAAATAAAAGAAAACGAGAACAAAACGGAGGTCGTTGTGAATGTAAAAAACTAAAAAGAAACTGTAAAATGCACACCCCGGTAAAACGGGTCCAAAAACTAAATTTTTAAGAAAAATAAAGCCTACACTAAAATTTATATATTTCCTAGAACTAAATGACAAAATGAAAAATTTTAAAAAAAGAGAAAAATAATTTTTTTATTAATTTTTATTGGATTTTTTAATTAATTTTAAAATATTAAATACTAATTAAAACTAAGAAAATAGAAAAAGGACAAAAATAGAAAAAGACAAAAAATAAAAGTTATAAAAATTCTGAAAATATAAAATTAAATAAAGAAAAAGTTAACAATTCTAAAAATATAAAAATGCCCAAATTTTACTGTTTATATAAAAAGTAATTAAACTAATTAAAATAAAACCTAATTTAATTAATTAGATTAAATAAACTAACTGCTGTTAACTACTAGGGACTAACAGTGAAAGGACACAAGGACTAATGGGGTAACAGGCTAACTAACCACAGGGACTAACATTGTTAACTATAAAAAGGGAAATTACACAAATGGTCCCTGAGTTGGACCCCGATTATCAAGGTGGGTCCAACAAGCTTATTAGCCAAAAGTCAAAACAGCAAACTTGTAAAGGGGCTTAATGAGAGCATTTTTCCTAAAAGCACTAAGTGCTGAAATTAACTAAATAAGCCAGAAAAGTAAGCTTTTGGACTGACAGACTTAATAAGCTTATTGGCTTATTTTTCTTTACTTTTCTGAGTTTAAGCTCACAAGATAAGCTGGAAACTAAAGAAATAAGCTACTAGGCCTAAGGGAGTCCTAAATAAGCTATGGTTACCTAAAATAAGCCCTAAAATAAGCCAGAACTACATAAGCTATATTGACAGTTTATATAAAAACAAAAAAAGAGGACTTTAAGGGCTAAAATAAGCTGACTAAATAAGCTAGCTAATTGAAATAAGCTGCTAAACCTAATAAGCCTACCTATAAGCTATGTAAAAAAGCCAAAAGATCCTATAGCTTAAGGTTAAATAAGCTAGAAATGTGGGGCTAGATTTGGTGCTCAGCACCAGGGGAGGTCAACAGTTTGCTTAAGGGCCTTTTTGAGCTTTATGAAATAAGCTCATATGAGCTTTTTACTTAAAACCAAATGCAAACAGATTTAAAAGGGATGGAAATGAGCTTAAGCTCATAAGCTTAAAGGCTAAAAAGCTCAATAAGCTGCTGATTTTGGGGCTTAAAAATGGCTATTTTGAAAAACACAAATGCATACATACTCTTTGACTTGTATTGTCAAACCAAAGACAGAACAAAGGCTTGGTTAAAGTGCATAGAAACAACACAACAAGCACAAGATTTGTGTGCTTAAGCTGCATAAGCAGCTTGAGCCTTTAAGCTCAATTTTTGCTTATTGAAAATTGACAGAATATCAAAGGAAGCCTAAAAGCTTATTTTCAAACTGAAATTAGTGATTAAGGTGGCTTAATAAAGCCTACACACTCAGCCAAAAGTGGCTGAGTGCACTTGACCCATGCCTCTTCCCTTTTGACCCATTTTCATACTAAACCAAACACCCCCTTATTTATATAAAATCGAATTTTTTAACTGATTTTGATGAAATAAGGCAGAGATAATGGATAACAAGTGGATTTCACTAACTTTTAACATAAATTCTAAACAATTTAACAGATTTAAACAGCTTTAAATGATGCTTGAAATTTCCACAATAGCAATTTTCTCAAAAACACTTAACTTTTATTAAAACTGAAAGTATTACAATAAAAACTTGAAAAGAAACTGAGTACAATGATTTTTAAAGCAAACTTAAGTAAGATTTAAACTAAGAAAGGTAAAAAAAAAAAGATGATGTCTTCGGGTTGTCTTCTTCTCTTTTATAGAGGTCTTCAAACATTTCTAGCTCTTGGGCTGTGTTTGTTGTGAGTGTAGAAGTAATCCAAAGCAATCCTAGCCCTCCATTTGGTCTTCTCTTCATCTCACCATTCATGGGGGTGCTCGGGTTGTGTGTTTTGACAGGGAAAGGGGTTATAAGGGCAGGGTAAGGTGGGAAGAGGTGAGGGGTGAGCTGGAGAGGTGGTTTTGGCCAAAAACCGTGGGAAATTGGGGTGGTATGGTTTTGGCGGGAGTGGGTTATGGCAGGGGTGGGTTGCAGGGTTTAAAAGGAAAGAATGGGGAAGAGGCAAGAATGCCCCCCCATCTTTCCTTCTCTTTTCATTTTGTTTTGGCCCGTTTTTTAGTTATAGAAAGGTTTGGAAAGTGGCAGGGTTGGTCCCTGCGTTTTTATAACAAAAGAGAAAAAGAGTTAGGGCAAATTGCAAAAATGGTCCCTGCTGTTTTATAACTAAAAGAAGTTTGAAAATTTGCAAAAACAGTCCTTGTGTTTTATTAAACCATTTTCCTTATAAAATAACTTTTAAAACTTGGCATTTTTGGCCCCTTTTCTTTATTTTTTCATTTTTAATTATAAAACAAGTTTTTAAAATTTACATTTTTGGTCCTTGAGTTTTATAAAAAAGATGTTTTGGGCTATTGGGCTTGTATTGGGCCCAATTGAGTGTGTCTGGGCCCAATAAGGTTTAGGCTTATGTTATTGGGCTTTTTAAGGCCCAATAAGGTACAGGTTTGGTTATTGGGCTTTTTCAAGCCCAATAAGGTTATGAAGTGGGTTTTGTGTGTACAATGGCTGAGATTGGCTGTAACTGGGCTAGGATTGGGCCTTCAAAGTCTTCACAGTCTTTGTCAATTGCACACAAATGGGCTGTTGTAATTGATTGAGGGCCCATTTGGTCTTCACAGTCTTCATAAATATACTATTGGGCTTTCCCGGCCCATCAGATGGGTTAAGATTGCATTCAATAGTATTCTTCAGTATTGACTCTGACTTTGGCATTTTTGGACTTTGGCCTTGATTTTGCACAGTCTTTTCCATTCCATGCTCAGTTTTGTCATTTTGGCTTGGTTTTCTGTCTTTTTGTTGATATCCACTTCCTGCATAATACAAATGCAAAACAAACATATATTTGGCAGTTTTTGTCTGTTTTTGGTCATTTAAGCTCGTTTTTAGAGGTAAAAGATATGTGTAATTAAGCACTTATCAATAGCCAACTTGTATAAATACAATTTGACTATATAGAAACACTGACTATGAATACTATGTGCTAATGCGGAATGTTAACACAAGTACCAAAAAGAACAATGAAAAACTAAATAATGATTTCTATTAATCTGCTTTGAGTGATTACAGATTACTAACTATGAGATATGATTGTATGAGATGTATATTGAACTCATATATCTAACTATGCCATGGGGGATCCTTTTATACACCAAGGATAAACCCTAACAGGCTTACAAAACGCATAAAAGATAATACATATCGTTTCCTAGAATATCTCATACATATCTCTTAAACGGTACTAACTAATCTCTACTAACAGTACTAACTATCAGATCAGTACTTAACACTTTGTATTGTCGGTACTAATTATAACAATCGGTACCAACTATTATTACTAACGGTACTAAGTTAGGAAAACATAATTCCCAACAGGGGATACATGCTATAAACCATGAATACGAGTATTTTTCCAACTGTATGCTATCCTGATTTATTATTGCCTAAGTCACCTTTACTACCAATATTTCTTAATCATGAACCATTAGTCACTTGCGAGTGAACGCGAATATTGTGGATAGATCTATCAGGGTGTGACGACTCCCGTTGGTGTGCCTATACTTTTTGGTACCAATAGCACTATATTTGACTCAATGGGTAACCTTGGCAAGTTACCTTTCCACGGGAACATTTGTTCCTTAACCAATGTCACTACGGTGATTTCTATGTTAACGTATTGATGTCATAAGCTTAGGGCAATAACACTATTTTCCATAATAATTGTACTCATTTCAATTATTACACTTATGGGTGTATAACAACGTAACCCACTATTTATAATGACTTGTATTCAAGCTATTTTCCATAATAATTGTACTCATCGCAATTATTACACTTATAGGTGTATAACAACGTAACCCACTGTTATGATAACTCTCTCGACATCCCTCAAAGCTTGCCACAGTGGACCCACCGGGGGACACTACGGTGCCAATTACACCGCTAAAAAGATCTTCGATTCAGGTTTCTATTGGCCCACGATCTACAAGGATGCCCACGACTTTGTCACCCGATGTGACATTTGTCAACGTCAAGGCAAAATTTCGCAACGTGATGAGATGCCACAAAACTCTATCCAAGTTTGCGAAATCTTTGACATGTGGGGCATTGATTTTATGGGGCCGTTCCCGTCTTCAAGAGGGAACAAATATATACTCGTGGCCGTTGATTATTTATCAAAATGGGTTGAAGCAAAAGCGCTCCCCACCAATGACGCCCGAGTTGTTTGCAAATTTCTTAAATCTCTCTTCGCCAGATTCGGTGCCCCTCGTGCAATCATAAGTGATCGCGGAACCCATTTTTGCAATGACCAATTTGCAAAGGTCATGCTTAAATACGGAGTCACTCATCGTCTCTCCACCGCGTATCATCCACAAACAAGTGGACAAGTTGAGGTATCCAATCGTGGTTTGAAACGAATTCTTGAAAGGACCGTGGGCGAAAATCGTGCCTCTTGGTCGGATAAATTAGATGACGCACTTTGGGCTTTCCGCACAGCTTACAAAACACCCATCGGGTGTACTCCATACAAGTTAGTGTACGGGAAGGCATGTCATCTTCCGATTGAGCTCGAGCACAAAGCTTACTGGGCCCTTAAGCATACCAACTTTGATATCAAAACCGCTGGTGACCATAGGAAAGTTCAGCTGAATGAACTTAATGAGCTCCGTGATGAAGCTTATGAGAACTCTTTGATCTATAAAGAAAAGACAAAGAGGATTCACGACTCCAAGATCAAAAACCGCGTTTTCAACGTCGGTGATCGAGTCCTCCTCTTTAACTCTAGATTAAAGATTTTCTCAGGAAAGCTTAAAACCC
>BQNB010184658.1:0-12289 GCA_026074375.1 Tanacetum coccineum
AAGCAATGGTGGAAACCATGGAGCAATACATGAGCAAGACCCGAACTGACTATGGATCGGGAGTCGCTAGGCCTAAAATTGATAACAAAGATCAATTTGAACTGAAAGGCCAATTTCTTAAGGAGCTTCGAGAAAACACGTTTAGCAGTTCGGATAATGAGGATGCAAATGAACACATTGAGAAAGTTCTCGAAATCGTTGACTTATTCCATGTTCCTAACGTCATTGTGGATCAACTAATGCTCCGAGTCTTCCCTATATCCTTAACTGGAGCTGCAAGTCATTGGCTAAGAAATGAACCAACTGGTTCAATCAAAACTTGGGAAGATCTTAAGACTAAGTTTTTGAACAAATGTTGCCCACCTGGTCAAATTGCAAAGAAAATGGAGTAAATCAACAACTTTCAGCAAGAACCAGATGAAACCCTTTATCAAGCATGTGAGCGCTTTAAAGAACTCTTGATGAAGTGTCCTCAATACTATTTGACTGAGATGTAGGAGGTAATTTTGTTCTATAATGGGTTGGATGTTCCAACACGATAGATTCTTGACTCAAGAGGTGCAGTTCCAACTAAAACAGTTGCAGATGCTAAAACGGCCATCCAAGAAATGGCAAAATACTCTCAAAATGGCATAATAGAACATCTAGAGGGAGAAGTATTGAGACTTCTGACGGACTAGCTGCTATACAAGCACAACTAAACAATCTAGGAAGAGAGATCAAGAAGGTGAATAAAAAAGTTTATGCTGCTCAAGTAGGATGTGAACAATGCAAAGGACCCCATTACACCAAAGATTGCCCACTAAAGGAAGAAGGAAAAACTCTAGAAGAAGCTTACTACACGCAATTTGGTGGACCTTTTCAAGGTGGGGATATATAGCAACAGCTCCAGGATTTTATCAAAGAAACAATGCAAATCCTTTGTACCAAGAGCGAAGGCAATCTATGGAAGATACCCTGAGCAAATTCATGAGTGAATCAGCAAAGAGACACGAAGAAAATTCCAATTTGATAAAGGAAATCCGAGCTATGACAGATGCTACCATAAGGAACCAAGGAGCATCAATTAAAACTTTAGAAATTCAAATCGGGCAAATGAGCAAGGTGCTACAGGAGAGAGGATTTAGAAGCCTACCAAGCTCAACTGAAATGAACCCGAGAGACAAAGTCAAGTCGATCTCAACCACTATTGAAGCTGATTCACACTTGATACGCCGTATTGGATCATCCTAATACGCCGTATCCACTAGACAGAACAGTAAGCTATTGTACAAGTCAAGACAAATGACGGTTCCTTTTCCAAGTCGTTTGGATAATCATTACTGTGAAGAAGAAGAGGGGAACTATGGACTAAAATTCATGGAAGCTTATGGAGCTTCACATATCAATAACGCCATACCTCGAAAGGAGAAAGACCTAGGGATTTTCACTCTACCTTGCTTTATTAATAATACTTGCTTTGACAATGCCCTTGTTGACTTAGGAGCTAGCGTTAGTATAATGCCTCTCTTAACCTACCTTAACTTAGGATTAGGCGAATTAGCTCACACTAAGTTGATAGTGGAATTAGCAAACATGAATATGAAATATCCAAAAGGAATAGTTGAAAACGTACTAGTAGGAATTGGCAAATTTACTTTCCCAGTAGACTTTATAATTCTTGATATGCCTGAGGGGGCTGTGATGATGCTTAAAGAAACACAAGAGAAGATCAAGGGCCAAGATTCAAAGACTTGGGGAGCACTCCCAATCCCTCTCACAAAAGAAGCACAAGGCCAAGACCTAAGACATCTTCATATTCGTATATAATAAGTGCCCTTTAAGGCAGTTTTAGACTAATCTACTTTCGTTGCATTTGCAGCGTATATTAGTGGTTATTGTGATTTTCATTTAGTATTTGTACTTATTTTCCAAGTTTAATGAAGTTTGATTTTTATGTTCAAAAATTTTGTCTTTAAGTTACTGTTACATTGTTTTGAAAACTGTTTGATAAGCTTCATATAAGCTCTCTCATTAACTAACAAGCTGCTTCACTTAAGCTATATAAACTTTTCTATAGTTTATATAGTTTAAGTCTCTTAAGTCCTTTTTTTACCCAAAAATCACTCAAAAAAACTAATGTGGATGACAAGCCAGGTTTGGAAGGGCTTGTAGACTTTACTAGCTACTGTGTTTTTTAAACAAAGGCTAGAGCTTGTAGGTAAAAGCTCCTTTTTGAGCTTGTTTGCCCTGTTTGCGAAGGGCTTTTGTAAGTTTTTTTCATTTTTATGAATTTGAGCTTAATTTAATGTTCATTTGTCTTTATTTATGCTTATTATTTGCTTATTCTGTCTTATTAATGCTTAATGATGTTTCTTGATGCTTATTATTGCTTAGTTGGTCATTAGATTTTATTTGATTGTATTTTCATACAAAACTGTCCAAAATCTAAAAAATGGCTTATTAGTGTGTTATTTTATTGAGTGCTTATTGATTAGTAGGATAAATGTTCATTTGTGCTTATTAATCATTGTTTGTCATATGTTTTTGATTTTCAAAGCTTAAATCAATTAGTCTTTAAGTTTTTTAAGTAATTTCAAATCTTAAGGAGTGTTTGGCTTAGGTCTATTTTTCATAAGTGTAACCTGTTTATGCACTTTTAGTTTTCAAAACCAAATTTGTTTCATCATTAATCAGTATTAGAGTTAGTTTGTTTAAGTTTTGATTAAGTTTTTAAGGAGATTCATGTTTTCCTCTAAGCAAATTCTCAATCTGTAGATTTGAAGGTGTCAATCTTTATTATGCTTTAAAATTTAAGATTTAAGGTGTTGAGTTGTGTTTCTAAGTTCCAAATACAGTATATTACATGTTTAGAATATGGTCATTAAGTTTTATGAACTGTTTTGTTGATTTACATAGATTTACCATTTCTGTCATGAGTACACAAGGTTTTTAGTTTAAGAAGCATTTTGCATAGGCATTTTTAGGTTAGTATAAGTTTGTTTTATGAATCTGAAAATGATAGCATAAGCTCTTAAGGTATCAAGCTTTATCTGTTTTTTCTATTTGAGGATTTTAAACAGCTTATTCTAGCTTAAAATTTTGGTGTTAAAATTAGAAATTTTCCAAATCAAAAAGTCAGTATATATCCTGGATTATAATCAGCATATACTGACCCTTTTCAAGAGCTTTTTTCTAGCTTATTTCTAACCCAATTTTCTTAATTCTTGTTTTATGTTGTTCTTTGGTGATATCTTAAGGTAGAAGCATAGAATACCAACGTACTTTTGAAATTTACCACAATGAACCAATTTACTTTTTTATTACCGTATCACCAATGTACTTTTTTTATTTTTCAACTTGAAACAAAAAAGGCTTGTACCGTTAGTTATTATGTGACAACGTTAGTCAATTTAGCTAACAGATGTTTTGAGGAAGTTTTCAAAAATAGTCACTGTCGGTTTTATTAATATTTTTCTTTTTTCGAAAATTTTTTTCTTTCGAACACTTTTTTTCGAAAGAAAAAAAAAAAAATTTCGAATTTTTTTATCTTAAACTTCCTTTTTCCTCGAAAAATTTTTTATGTTTCGATGTTTTTTTCGAAAATTTTTACACTTTTTATAAAAAAATTTTTGATAAATTTTTTTTTTTTCGAAAGTTTTGGAAAAAAATTTCGGAAAATTTTTACTAAATTTTTTCGAATTATATATATTTTTTTTCGAACTTTTATTTTTTCTTATATTTTTTATGTGTTAAATTTTTTTTCGAATTTTTATTATAAAAATTTTCTCGATTTTTTTTATAAAAATGTGTAAAAAATTTTCGTTTTTTTATAAAAATGTGTAAAAATATTTTTTATAAAAAAATTTTCTCGATATTTTTTATAAAAATGTATAAAAATTTTCGATTTTTTTTTCGAAAATTTTTAAAAAAATATTTTTTATAAAAATGTGTAAAAATTTTTTCGAAAAAAAAATCGAAAATTTTTTAATAATTTTTTATTAAAAGAATCGAGAGAAAAAATTTTTATAATTAAAACTATTCGAAAAAAAAAAAATTTATACACATAAAAAATTTACGAAAAATAGAAGGTTTAGAAAAAAAAATTTCAAAATTTTTTTCAAAAAGAATTTTGGAAAAAAAAAAAAAAAAATATATGTTTTTCGAAAAAAATTTTCAAATTTTTTTTAAAATGTGTAAAAATTTTCGAAAAATAAATCGATCATAAAAAATTTCGTGGAAAAGAAGTTTAGAGAAAAAATTTCGAAATTTTTTTTTACGAAAAAAAATGTTCGAAAGAAAAAATTTTTCGAAAAAAAGAAATAAGATATTAAAACCACAGGACGATTTTTGAAAACTTACTCAACGGTCGTAGCTAAATTGACTATGTAATGTACTAATAATAACTAACGGTACAAACGTTTTGTTCAAGTTGAAAAATAATTTGAAAGTACATTGGTGATATCGGTAATAAAAAAGTAAATGGTTCATTGTGGTAAATTTCAGAAAGTACGTTGGTATTCTATGGCTTTTACCCTAAACTTAATTTGTTTTTAGTTTTCAAGTGCTTATTTGGTCATAAATTTAGCTCAAGGTTAGTAAAAACTCCTATTGAAGTTTATTTTTAGGTCTGTTTTTAAGTTGCTTCTTAAGTGATTTTCTTGCTTATTTGTTTACTTATTTGTGATCATATATGCTTAATAGGTCTAGGAGTTGGTATGTTTCAGATTGTAATGTGTTTTTTCTTTTGCTTATAGTGTTTTTGTTAGCCCAAACAGTTTAGCTCAAAAGTCTCTTAGTTAAGATAGCAAAACTGTCACCTTTAGTTAGCTTATTTCTAGCTCATTTTATTAGCTTATTTGTGATCATAAGAGCTTATTAGGTTAGGGACTTGGTCTGATTTAGCTTATTTAGTTTTTGCTTTAGCTTATTAAGTTTTTAGAAAGCTAGCAGTTTAGTTAAGTTCCTTTAGTATATTTTTTTTTAAACTGTCATTTTTAATTGCTTATTTCTAGCTTCCTATTTTCACAGTTTGGATTAAAAGTTCTTTTTAGAGTTTTCCAATTTAGCATTTTTTTATAACTTTTTTAAAAAAGAAACAAAAAAAATATTTTTATTTTTTAAAAAAGATAGGTCACAGGTGGTCGAAACTGTGACTCCCTTTACACACCAACACTTTAACACCACACTCCACTACCACTCGCCCTTGGGTCTTTTTCGTTTAAAGTTTGCAGCATATAATACTTAACCTCATTTTACCAGTTTAAGCTATAAGCACTTTTAGGCTTATTTCCAGCTTATTCCATTAAGCTGGTAGTTCCATTTTATTTTTATAGGATTAGTATTGTCTTAAGCACTTTCCCTGAATTTTTCAGAATTTTCTTAATTAGTTTAGTATTTTTAATGCATTTTTTAGTTTAAAAGTGTTTTTAATTCATAATAAAAAATATAAAAGTCAAAAAAATATAATTCTTTTTTTAAATTTTCTTTTATATTTAGTTACATTTAAAAAATTAACTTGCATTTTGTAGGGTTAAAATTTAAGTGATTTAGGTTTTTAAAGACTCGGGTTTTGCATCCCGTTAATTGTTTTTCGTGTTTTAACTTTAATTGAATTTCGGTTTTAGCTTGCTTTTATTTGTTCTTTGCATGTTATTTGTTGAATTATAATCCAATCACCTAAATTTGATCATTCAAAAACTGCGATATTCGAATCTTAACTCGATTCTCAATTCACGCCTCGTCGGGAAACGACCCGGGAATGTTTTTTTTGGATTTACTTTGGTTAAAAGTAATCTTTTAAAAAAGCCTCTTGGAATACTTACTCACTCTCTCATCATTTTATATTTTGATTTTAATTATATATATATGTATATTAAGTTATATATATAAGTATAATTAATTTTAAGCATCAATTTTTGGCGTTCTGCCCCGGGGAGGTTGTGAAAGTTATGGTGTACGTTTGAAGATTAGTGTTTGAAGACCCTTCCCCGTGAAATTGTAGCTTTCATTTGTGAATATTTTCTTCTATTATCAAGTAATCAAAAATTCCAAAAAATTGAAAAACAACAAAAACAACCGTTGTGTCACTTGTGAATTCGGCTCACCTTTAGATTACAAACTATAAGAGAGGTTATAAGGAGGGTTGATCCGATGAACTTCGACCCGAAAGGAGAAGGTTTTTAATAGCTTCGCGTTAACCGATTCTCGCTTCTTTGTGAGTTTTCTAGTGAAGCTACCGTAACTTGTTTGATTATCCGGTTAAAAAATATTTTTCTTTTTTTTTTTTTTCTCTTATTTTGTTATTCAGTGTATGCTATCTCGCTCTTCGTCAAAATTTGTTGGTGTGAACCCTTATACGAATCTACTTCTATGATTCTGTAACGTCAGTAATCGTAGGTTTAGACGTTCCTATTCCTAAGAGTCGAACCAGTTTTCTCTTTGTAGAGAAATCCGTAGTTAACGATGGCGTAGAAGTATTATTGCGGGAATTACTCTGCTTGCTACCCTCCAGGGTTTTTGCGGAGGCAATCGTCAGTACACACATTTCCGATGAGCATTCAAGCTTCATAGCAATGTCTAATCAATCTTGTAACTTCAAATACAATATTTCTTCGGTTTTGAGGAAAGAAGATCCTCATCATGCTCATATTACGATATTTTAACCATGATTACTTCTAGTTGAAGTACAAAGATGTGCACGAAGACATGATTTAGATTATGCTTTTTCATTTCGATCGATGGTCCAGGACGGATTGGCATCGACAAACGTACCTCCTAATTCTATTCTCACCTGAGTACGATCTTGTGTCTTAGTTTATAACCATTTCTTTCTCCCCCAAAAATAACAAATCTCTGAATGAAATTCAAAAATTTTCAAACAACGTTTTTGATGAATCATTTTATGAGGCATGGTGGACGATTCAAGGATCTCCTTTTCGAGCATGCCCACATCAAGGTTTTACGAATTGCATCAACTCGATACCTTCTACAATGGTTTAAACCCATCCGATCAAGATTCTCTTGAATTATGCCGCCGGTGGCAATTTTTTAGAGAGAAGTGCACAAGATGTGTTGAAAATTATTGAAAACAAATCAAAAGTTCGTAATTCAAGATGTGTTGAGGAATCTTGTGTTACTTGTGGCGGTGCTCATTTTTTTTTCTTTTCTAAACCGAACAGTGTCTGCCACCGTTGGCAACACTTTTTCGGGTCTTTCAAAGAAATATTCAAGTATAATTGTTTCAGCAGCCGAGTAAGCCAGTAAACTATAATCAAGGAAATACGGATACCGTCCTCAAATTGTTAGCTAACACAAATATTGATCACTCGGGTTTTTGCTCAACCGATTGTGCTATATAATTCAAACCTGGTACAATCAAGGTTACAATCAAAACTGAGGAATTAATCCAAGGAACCCAAATTATCAAGCTCCGATTCATGATACCACAAGTTGTGACCTAGAACTAGTGATTTCTCAAACTACATGAAGGCAAATGATGAGGTAATGAATAAAAACATGATAACCAAATGACTCTTTTAACAAAATTCTATCATCGAAGCTTAAGACATGTTGGTCAATTATGAAAATGAATACCCTCTTTCTACTTCGGGTTCACTTCCTAGCAAACACCGTTGCTAACCCTAAGAGAGGGATTTGTGGAAAAGCAATCAGCCACCCGAAGTTGAATTTCTTATGATGGACCTCACTTCCACCAGGCTTTCTTCTCTTCCCAAGGTGTTGGAAACGGGAACAAGAGGTGACAAAAGGATACGGTGCAACCCGACAGTACGAAAACCATTCAACCTCCGGTTGTCCAATTCTAAGCTCCGTTGATGAGGCCCATTGTTGCTACTAAGCCTTATCCGTTTATAACTTATCCTTCGAGAGCAACAAACAAAAGCTCGTGAAAAAAGTTGAATAATCTTGCTTCAAAATTTGTTGGAAATCTTTAGGGAATTACATTTCGAGCTCAGTTTCCACGGAATGCTATCTCTGACTTATGACGAAATTTGCTTCAATGTTTAAAAGTCTCTTAAATAACAAAGAAAAATTGTTTGACTTAGCCAAAAACACCGGTGAATGAGAAATTGTTTTCGGCGATTATCCTAAATAAGTTGCTCCGAAAAAATTTAGAGATCCCCGGCAAGTTCGTTATTCAATGTGATTTTCCGGTGTTAGTTGTATGCTAGCCTTGGCTGATCTTGGTGACCAGCATCATACTTGATGCCTCTTTTCCTTATGGTAGAAGCTCTCAACTCCGCCGAACTTACTCCTACTCAAATGATTCTTGAAACTCGCAGACCGATCGAAACTGTATCTAGTCATACGGTATTGCCGCAGATGTCTGTGTAAAAGTAGGAAAGTTTCTATTTGACCCGACTTCGTAGTCGGTTGATTATGTTTTCGATCCTAGGGTTTCCCTTCAATTCTCGATGAGACACTTTTGAGGACGGCACGTGCTTTGATTGATGTTTATGGTGAGAATAACTCTTCGAGTTGATGTGAAGCATAAACTTTAAAGATGGTTCAATCTCGAGATAATCATACAATGATGTTATGTCGATTATTAGAATCGATGTCATGGACGTCTGTTGCTTCGTGTGGAGTATGCGCAAGAAAGTGCTCGGATTCTCGGATAATTCTACGAGTGGCAATCCCTCTCTATCTTTAGATCCTATCCTTTCTAGTTCTTCCCCTCTCTCACTCCTTTTGAGGAAGGAGACTTCATTTTTGAAGAAATCGAAGCTTGTCTTACTAATGATTCAATTCCACCGGGAATTGATGATGTCGACTTTGATCCGAGGGGAGACCTTCTTCTACTCGAGAAGTTATTAAACGATGATCCATCATTCTCCTCATCTCTCTCAGATGAACTTAATTTTAGGAGCTTAAAATCATAAAATCTTATATTGCATGTTCCTCCGGGAGTTGAGAATCTAAGGATCTACCTTCTCTATTGGAGTATGCATTTTTGGAGGGTAATGATAAACTCACCCGTCATAATTGCTAACACACTTTAAAAGAATGATGAGGAGGTGTACCATCTTATAAAAGCTTTTTAAAGTCACAAAAGGACCCTTAATTTGTACGACAAAATATTATGGTGGATGACTCTAAACAGGCAAGTCAACATCAAATATAAAGTACGGGTTAACCCGAAAAAAGTCATGAGGTTATCAAAAGGATGTTATCAAACTCCTTGATGCACTGTTTGCATTTATCCTATCTCCTTTAGCCTTGGTGGGGCAAGCCCCATTGCATTGTGTGCCTACGAAGGGCGGTATAATCCATTTTTGTTAATGATGTGATTGAGTGATACATTCTACGATTTAGTTACGGGTTGACGTGTATGCATTTGACTACGATAGTGAAATGATGCCACTCGTTAAGGATCATTTCCCGTTACCTTTTATGGACCCAAATGCTTTGAGAGCTCGCAGGAAACGAATACTATTGTTTTCTAGTGTTTCTCGGGATACTTTCAAATTTCCCTCTTTGACCCGCAAAAGGACCAGATGAAGACACTTCTCTGGCTACTTATGGGACGTTTGCCTACCGACGTATGCCTTTTGGCTTATGTAATGCTTTGGGCACGTTCCAAAGGTGCATGATGGTCATTTTCCACGATATGATCGAGATAAAATAATAGAGTTCTTTATGGCGATTTATCGGTTCTTTGGGGATTCTTTCTCTTCATGCATTCACATTTAGATCAAAATGCTCAAACGGTGCGAAGACACTAATTTAGTTCTTAATTGGAAGAAATTGCCATTTTATGGTAAAAGAAGCATTGTTTTTAGGAACATAAGATTTTAAAGTCCTGGGATTGAGGTCGACAAAAGCTAAAGTTGATGTTTATAGCTAAACTCCATCATCCGATCCCCTTTCCGTAAAGGCAATCAATTATTTTTAGGTCACGCTGGGTTTTATCTGTCTATATTTTCAAGACTTTTCTAAAATATGCCTGACCGATGACCATCTTCCCTTGAAAAAGAGTACCCCTTTTCATCTTCTCGAAAGAATGTATTGAATCATTTAATATTGGTATGCGTTTAATTAAACATACCTTTTACCACTAAAATCGGACTTAAATGACTAAAAACGTACCAAAAATACATTGTATTTGTATGTTTTGCATTTGTATTGTGCAGGTAATGGTTATCCAAGAAAATGACAAAAATCAAAGCCAAATCGACAAAACCGAGCACGAGAACGGAAAGATCGTGAAAAAAAAGTCAAGTCAAAGCCAAAAGTCAAAAAGTCAAAGTCAAAATCAAGTCAAAGTTAACCCCGGGAAGTGGATTTGGAAAGAGCATAAAAAACAGAACCCGATAACCTAAATATCAAAAGTGGGCCCAACCGCCCCACTTAGTGGGCCCGGGTACAAGCACCACTTATATCTTATAACCTCTTAAACTTAAATAAGAACAAAGTACTATTTATTTCCCTTTACTCGGCCCAACAACCAAGCACACACCATACCCATTACCCTTTTATTACACATCCTGTTTGTCTTGAAAAGGATAAACGGTATTTGCACAATTAATAAAACTCAGGGACCAAAGTTTTCAGTTGTACATCACAAGGTCCTTTGATGCATTTATATCTTATATATAAATGAAGAATTTAGTTAGGGAACTATTCTTGACAATACAATACTTGTAGCCCTGAACCAATCAAAATGGATAACCTTTTCCCGCAAACTACCATTGTTATTGTTCACCTCCATCCCCAAATTTTACTATTACCCCATCTGTTTTTGTTCACCTCCATCCCAAATTTACTCTTACCATGAGGTTAAACCCACTTAAAAACCCTCTTATAGAGCTCAAATGATGCAAAGGATGAGTTTTTGGCACATAACACGTTGGCAATCCAAAGCAATCATGTGGGATGACTTGCGTGGCAATAATTCAAGGGATATGTTGGATTTAATGAGGCACAAGATGTTTAAAGGGCCAAGATTGAAGCTTTTGTTTCCTCTATTCACACGAAATTACCAAGCCAATGATCTAGGTCCTTTTACTCGGTCATTAAACTAGAGGGCTAAACCCTTGTGGTTGAAGAGTGTATCTTTCTCTTGAGTTAATGGTTGTCTTAAGTTGTAGTATCTTTTTAATGTATTGTTTCGTTTAAGTTTGAAAGTTATCATGTATTTCAATTTCATTTGTAAAAGTTATGTTTTTAATGAAAAAATTTAAGGTTGGTGTTTTTAAGATATTGTGTGTTTGATCATTTTATATAAGTTGTCAAGCCTTGAAAAGCTATGAAGCAGCTTGTAGATCTTACCTAAAAGCTTCACTAAGCTTTTTGATTCTTGAATCAAGCCTTAGTTTATTGTTTTAATCTCTTTTATTTCCTATTTTAATCATAAAAATCTAAAAAATACTATAAAGATCCACCCCTTAAAACACCTCAGCTTCTTTGGATGATAAGCTAACTTGGGAAAAGCTTATAGACCTCACTAGTTTGTTTTTTGACAAGCTAGAGCTTGTAGATTTAATTATTTACCCTGTTTTGAGCAAGGGTGTTTGTAAGTTTCCATTGTAAGTTTTTAGTCTATTTACTATTCAACTGCTTATTGTTGCTTATTACCTGCTTATCTTTGCTTATTTATGCTTATTTGTGATGTTTAATGCTTATTATACTTGTCTTGTATTTTAGAAGTCATTAGTTTAAGTTTTCTCAAAAATCTGTCTTAAATAGCTTATCTACTTGCATAATCTGTTTTAGCTTATTTGTTATTGAAATATGCTTAATAATGTTTATTATGCTTGTTAGATATCTGGTCTAATAGGTTTGTTCATAAAAATTTCAAGTTTTCAAGTTTAAAAAGCTAAAACAGTTCTTAAAGGGGTGTTTGGTTTAACTGCTTAAATAGGTCAAAGTGGGTTAAAATTTCAATTTGACACTTAAGTCAGTTTAGCTTAGCTTAGATTAGTCCTAAAATTTAGTTTGTTAAAGTTTTTAAGTAGTAAAACTTAATTTTAAGGATTTGAGGAGTTGTTTGAAACTGTTAAGTTATAGCTTATTCTAGTTGCCTATTTGATTGTGCTTTGCTTATTGTTGCTTTTGTGACATTTTTTGTGTTTATTCATGTGTTAAAAGATGTTAGAAGCATAGCTTTGAAGCCTGCATTGTTTGGTTTGTGTTTTACCAAAACTGTTAAAAATTTGCTAAGTTTTAGAAAAATTTGCTAAGTTTTAGAAAAATTTGCTAAGTTTTAGAAAAATTTGCTAAGTTTTAGAAAAATTTGAGAAAATGCTTTTTCAAATGCTTATTGTGGCTTATTGTGAATTTCAAACTC